>CAVNYN010288227.1:0-17220 GCA_963692815.1 Nyctanthes arbor-tristis | reverse complement strand
ACTTAAATACATATTTTAAAAATTTGAGTTTCTTTAAAATAACTTTAAATTTGATGTGTCATGTGTGCTTAAATGTTTGATACTTTGAAATTTGACATGTGGTTAAATGACATTGACAATTTGAGCTTGATGTATAATATTTTGGATAGTTTTTTCATGTAGTTTCCAATTTTTTTTTTAGTATCTTTTTAACGGGGCGGGTAACAGGTTTTTTTTCTCGTACATGTCCCGAACCCCCCTCCCCGTATCCGATTGAATTGGGTACGGGGCGGGGGTTTCCTTAACGGGGCGGGGGCGGGAAACAACACCAGTGTTGTTTAGCCACGTGGCAGTTTGAGCTCCTTAAGGAGTGAGGTGATGTTTTCATAGAAAATCACGTCGGAGAAGGCATACCCACTCTGAACCCGCCTTGTGGCCATTCCTACATAGGAGGAACCCCCTTGCCCGACCCTCTTTGGTGGCAAAACGGGGGGAGACTCCCCCTTGTGCTACTAGAAATGGCAGCATACGGCTACCATTTTTTGCAGTACTTTTGTTGTTGCCATATCCGACAGCAAATTAGGGGATTCGCCCCCTTTTGGTCGCCGTAAATGGTAACATTCCAGTTGCCATTTTGCTGCCATTTCCAGTTGACGTTCTTGGGAGGGGACGGGTGGTTTTTTTTTATTATTTTTAATATTTTTAAATATTTTGTTTTTAAAATTAAAAAATTAAATGGTATAACGATAATTTTATTACAAAATTACCGGCAATATTGACGAAATTCGTTAAAAATAACCTATCGTACCAATTTATGAAAGGTTGAAGACCCAAAAGGTCGAAAAAAATGATTGGAGATCCAACCGATTCTTAACTCAAAGGTTGGTTACAATTTGTGAAATTAACCCTTTATTTATGTAAACAAGAAAGCACACAACATATAAATACACGTACAGCTACTCCATGATCAACTATAGTTGGTGCAGATGCATCTACCCAAAAAAAAAAAAAAAAAAAAAAAAGGAAAACGATAGCAAAATCAGAATTGACATTAGAGAGAGAGATATAACATTGAAAATGAAAGCCAAATAGAAGTCTCAATAAGATCTAAAATAATTTGCCACTGTACAAAAAATATAAACACCTGAATCCAACTGGCAAACCTAACGAGCTTCCTAACGTTACAATGCAGATAAAGTGTGCAATGTACAAAGTTGCAGCACTTCCTAGTTAACAACTGAAGCCCAAGTACTCAACAAGACCGCCTCAGGACTCCGTCCTCTATTCTCTCCTATGGCCTCAATCCATGGAACTCGTTTCTGCACTTTCATCGTCTTCACTAAAACTAGATGGGATCTCAGCCACAGACCTAAAGCATACACAAGTTCAGTGTCAGCAAAAATATTGCATCATTATGGAAACAAACGAAAATGAGTGTCATTCCGTGTACTGTGGGCACAAAATATTTCGAGACAGGACACAAGATGAAACACGAGTTAATCAACATACATGTAACCTGTGCTCAGTTCCCATGTCGCACAATCCCGTAACTATTATGTGGTTGCATAAAGAGAAATAAAACGTGTTCTGTTCACCAACATTTAATGTGTTCATGCATGTTGGCTGCTTGGGCCAGCGAGGATCTAAAGTAAGTGCTTGAAGTCATGGTTATACAGCATCCTATTTGTAACGACTACTAGATGATGTTCAACATCTTGACATAGCAATTATGCCTTTACATAGTTTATTAGTTGTTTATAATATTCCGTTATTTCCACAAGAGAATTCAGAATAGGCATATCACAGTCTTTCTTCTATTGGAGTCAAGGCAATTGACCAAGCTACAAAACTATTTGGCTGTAGTTAAGCGCCTGAAGGGGTTAATTTCTCTGTACATACAGAAAACACCAACTTACCAACGGCCATATATTTCTGTATACCATGAAGTTGAAAAGACCTACACAACCATCCATTCTAGCTCTATATTTTGACAAAAAAAAAAAATATGCTTCAAAAATCCATCATCAAACATAAAGACTAGGATACATTCAGATAGTAATATGTGACCACAAGAACTAGCATTCTTATATAGATTGATCTTCATCTAGAATGTTGTTGTAGACAAACAATTAAAGATCTCCCCCATCTAATCGCTAAGCTAGGCTTTTATATGTTAAACAGATTCAATGTGGTACCAAAGAAACCAAAAGATCTTAATTTGTGATTGCCATCACCTATTTATTTAGAGGAATTGTCCACATACGCCTTTAACAAAAAGAAGTGTGGCTGACTTGCAAGGGCCAAGGAAGCATGTTGAAAACATAATTTAAACATGTCCCAACTCTAACAGCTATAGCATTTAGACAAAGGAGGTTCAGTAAATGTGCTGCTCTCGTGTGCTCTTCCGATCTCAAATAAATATTTTTATCAACCCCATTTCCCTTCTATTACTCGTTTATGATGTGAGCAGCATGTTGGCATCAGTCGAAGTGTTAGAATTATTTATAGGGACATAATCAGATATACACACGCAAAAATAGATACATCTGACTCAACACATTTACATATCAGTTGAAGCCTAGAGAAAGGGCTGATCACAGACAGAATTCAGGCACACAATAATGTAAAATTGCAACGATGCTCCACAAATGCTCAAACATAAAGATCCAGCAGCAAATTAGTAAAGTGCATTAGTTCAAACCTTGGGAGTTGGTATGCGTAAGGACGGCTATCTACTACCGATGGTTTCTTCACATTCAGTTGCTGCGGAAATTCGTCCCTAATTCTTTTTGAAGTCTACAAATGTTGATACACGGAAACGAAAGTTTTAAAACATATTAAAAAACCAAACATAGCAAGGGAATAAAAATGAAAAGGTGATGGCATGATCTCAGAACTTACACTCGTTCCATTCTTCAAGGGAATTTGAACTCCAACTGGCTCATAAGTTTCATTAATTATTCTCTCTCTGTAAACTTTGGCATCCTATACATCGTTGTCAAAGAATAACAAGCAATTAGCAAAAGAGCCATGAACTGCAGAGAAATTGATCTGGAATATGCAAGCTAAGATTAAAACCTTTACCAGTCTCCTGGTCATTTCTCGGTCTTCAGAATTGTGATATTCATGTCTCTTGATAGTAAAATTTGAAGGCTCGTGTTCAATTTCTATTCCACGAGAAACATTTGGGCCTGCAGACAAGGGCTCAGCCCAGTCCCCTCTCACTTTTCCACCATAGCCTTGCAGATGACGCCGGCTAGAAACAGTATCCATTCGCTTCACTTCAACACTATGTCGGGACATCATTCCATAACTGTCCTTAGTTTCATAACCTAGCATGTCTCTACTAGAACCTTCAGGCAAATTCACTGACAAGTTAGTCCTAAAATCGGGCGTATTAGGTCTCATCTTGATCCTCTGGTGGAGGTGACTTCCAGAAATTTCAGACCCATGCGAAATTTTAAAATTTGTTCCTTCCACATCAGAGTTATGAGAGCTTATGTAATTGTATTCATATCCCTGTTGACATTTACATTAAGGAGATCAAAAAAAGTCATATAAGATTGAATGTCTGGTATTTACATAATTAGTAAGATATGTCCACAAAAATAACTTGCCTCACTGAAATTACGATGCTTCTGGGTTCGTGAAACGTCACAAGCGGACAGCGCAACATGTTCCTCAGCATAATAAGGTTCTGACAGGTATACTCGTTAGAAACAAGTAGTATTTACTATTCAGAAACTGAGTGAATAACATTGGTGGATGTTATCTGAAGCACATACATTTGTTCCAATGGAGTAAATAAATTATTCTACGTGCAAGATAAACAGACGGAAAATGAGACAGACATGATAATTTACTATGTCAACAGAAATAGAGTGCACAAGTTCTTCATATTAAGAATTAGGGGAAATAATATGAGGTAAATGGAAAAAACCTGCTCGCCAGATGCTTGTTGCCACATAGAAACAGTATCAGTCATCTGATTTTTCTGAACAGGTTGTGTGTTCATATTAAAGAATTATCACTAATTTTTGCTCAAGTCCTATTAAAATAAAAATTTTGGGTGCTGCTATCAACATAAGAAATCCATCTTCTCACCAGCAATTCCGTCATATACAGGCCATACTTCCATCTTTTTTTCTTATTTTTCATTCACATCCATAACCATTAATCCAAAACCTTAGATGTGCACAAGTCAGGTGCACCTCAGATAGTCAGATATATCCTTGAAGTAACCAAATATTGGATTGAACAAGACTTCGCATTACATAGTGCAAAAGGAGCTAAACAAGTTGATAAAAATATTCAAGCATGGACAATTTTGTGTGAGTTCATAAATAAATAGTACTAAACCTAAATAGTTGGTTATGCAATTAAGTCAGATCTTCATAATGCAGCACGATGCAGAGGGTAAAATATTATTTACCATTATCTGGTTCCTGCTCTGAAGACTCAAACGCGCCAGGGGGAAGTGGATCGAATTCAATACCGAGTGGTGGACCATCTTCACGGTAATGCCTTCCCAGCTGCTTCTTTACAGCAGTAATAGCAGGGTTTTCGACCTGACCTTTCACTTTCAAGTAACCTGATGGACCAGTCCTAACTTTAATACCCTTTGTATCCACAGGAAATTTTGATGTAAGGTATCTTGAGCTTGCCACCTCAAAACGGTCACCACCACTATGGTGGGAAGACATATTGCGCAATGATGAACTACCTCCTGACAATGCATCATTCATTCGATTATGGTTACTGGTATAGTAATTACCAGGCTCATATGTGAGGTCGGCAGCAGAAAGTTCTTGTCCGGCTAACCTTTCACTTTCAACTTCCTTGGAATCAAAATTCCTATCTTCTCCCTGTTTTGTGCTACCACAGGAGTCTTGCTTAGGTCCACTGCCATGATCCTGGATCGTACCACTTGAACGATCTTGCCTCCCAGTGGCAGATGGTTCCCCATTCAATAATCTCTTGTCCTTCAACCTTCTATGGCAAAACCATCCAGAAATTTGCTTTTCTGACAGTCCTAATGACTCTGCAAGCTGTGATTTCATCGATTCTGTGGGATATTTGTGTTCTGGGAAAAAAGAACAAATTATTTTAACAAACAATTGAGAGTATATAGGTATAATACATTAAGGGAGGCAGAGAAAGTTTACCATCGTAAAATTTTTCCAGAGCTTCAATCTGAGCACGTGACTTCACCGTCCTTTTCTTGTTTTTCTCTGTAAGAGCTTTATCATCTTCTGGACGCACCTGGCATGATTCTAGACAATTGGCCAAAAAATAAAAAAATAAATAAGTTAAAAAAATAAAAAAAATTAAGCATGTGAGACAATCAGCTAAATGCATGTAAGAGGTGAACAATGACATCCAACATTAGTAGTTCTAAATGGTTGCTGAGTTTGAACTCATGATATACACAAGCATGAAATCCAATGGCCCTTTCTCTTACTCAAATAAACAACTAAAGGCTTCATGCTGTGAATTTTAATTGTGGTCAAACAAAATTGCAGGGTCAACAAATGCCATTTTTGTATCACAGAAAAAACTAAAACTAAAGGATCTGCATTTTTCTATTTTTAATTCAGAAATAATACAGAAAAGCTTATGAAGGTGCATGAGAGAAACCTTAATTCCATAATGTATGACATATTTTCCAAGTTCAGATATATACATAAATAACTGTATAGGTTTTACGATGTTACATAATATCTGGGAAATAAACTCTTGGATTAATAGCATTCTATAAAACCACATAAATGTGTTTAGAAACTTCCATTAAATACACAAGGTCTATGGTCTATGTATGTTTATTCTTCCTTATTATTCCATGATTATGCCATATTTTTCGTGTCATATGACATCTCTCTTGGCTTTTAAAGGTAATAAGGTGTATCTTAAAAACTTTTTTGAGTCAAACGTCAATATAACGCAGGACTTCTTGTCAACTATTTCATTGTCAGCATATTATCTATGAACTTTCAGATGAATTAAAAGAGAATTTCAATATATAGAGCCTTAAGCTATATCAATCAGCATCTTCAAAGGAAACTAATTAGAAATCCCCATACGATCAATCAGCAGTGTCTCATAAGTCAGTATATTCAGACATCTAGTATATAAATATATCTTCCCTGTCACAAAAGATCGAAGAACCACAAAGTACAACCCTGTGAAAATGCACTAAAAATGACAATGCAAGAAGAGTTTCCGGAACAAAGGTACAGTTATGTGACCAAGGTACAAAGCCTAATTAAGGTTGCTCGTCAATATTTACGCTCATCTACAGATGCTTCGATTTTCTGCAACAAATTATCAGGAACTTTGTGTACATTAAATCAGTCTCCGCTATTTGCGCAAAACAAAGTGAAACCAAAACGAATGCCACAAACAGAAGGAAAACCCAGAAATTAAACTCCAAACCCAGGCATGTTTCTCACCAAAATGCAAATGAAACTGTGAAATTTAACCAGAAACCCCCAAATCCGAATTTTCCCAGAATCCCGTCATAGCATCAAACCAATTGAAATCAAAATGCATATATCAGTTTACATGGATCATGATCCGAGACAAAACAAAGTAAAAATCCCAACAAAAGGTACAACAATAAAACAAAACCGATACCTTCTTCCATGAGCCCGTTGGTTATTGTTTTGCCCCTGAAATTTGTTAAACTTATCGTCTTCGCACCTTTTTGCTTATTTATTGACCCATCGTAGACGGAGAATCCAAGAAACTCGTAGATAGATAACGGAACAAACCAACAAAATTTATGGGTTGCATAGATTGTTAGTCAAGAAGAGGACTACTCCCAGAAAGAGAAGGATTTATTGTTTTCTTGTAGGGAAAAAGTTGGAGAAGGAGAATCAGACGTATTTTTCTTTCCTTTATTGGTTCATGTATATTATTATAATAATAATTATATTTTGTTTCAATTTCTGAATTCATGCCTGCAAATTACACAGTTAATTACTTTTTCTTTCCATTAATTAATGTGGGATTTTAATGGTCTCCTTGTTCTCCATTAATCTGTAGAATTCCCCTTGATTTTGTCAATTATTGCCCAAGATTTTGAAGCGTGTTAAGGATGTTTTTGACTAGGACTTGGATTGGATTTTCCATTGGTTGCGTAATTGCTACATCTACCCTTCGAGTATTCTTCTTCCAATCTCTAATACTAATAACAATAACAAATTGCTTAGCCACCATAACTGGGAATTTGAATAATTCAATCATATGATTTTGGAATCTGGGTTTCTTCTCGTAACGTAAACCTCGCAATATTAAGGCTGGAAACGTAGGTGTATTTTAGAGAACTTAGGGTCTTTTCTCTATTATTGTGGGATAAATGATATTTATACACATAAGGTGTACAATTTTTATACACACCTTATTTGTATTTACTTAAATGTCTTTTGCCTCTCATCTTCTTTGAAATCACAACTTTTGAGAAATGTGAGTAAATTTGAGAAGTGCTATTTGTACACACAATGTGTACAATTTTTGTACACGCACCCTTGAATTTACCAACACTCTCCAAAAGTTGTGATTTCAAGAAAGATGAAGCGAATGACATTTAAGTAAATACAAAGAGGTGTGTATAAAAGTTATACACCTTATATGTACAAATATCATTTCTCGGTAAATTCAGAGGTGTGTACAAAAGTTATACATTTTGTGTGTACAAATAACACTTATCATTATTGTGGTTTGACCCAAACAGTTAGGCCCATTAGCTAACCTAAGCCTGAGTCCGGCCCATTATGTCTCTTCCATTGTCAACCCTTGATGTATTCGTTTAATCCTAGCCATCTATTGTTTAATATATATTATTGTGTTTGTTCTTAGAATTAGGTTAGGGTGTTTTGTACATAGTCTTCTCTAGGGTTTCGTCTTGTTATTCTCTCTGCGAGTATGTGAATTCTCTTTCTGGGAGAATTCTTGATAGGGTTTACATCTGTGTGAACTTGTGAGTGAAATCTTGTAGAGAGGACGCATTGTCATGTGTTTTAGGTTTTCTCTTTGTGAGAATCTCGCTCTCCAATCTGTATTGTGAACTCTGTTTCTTCGTGGTAATAGTGCAAGTATTGTGAACTCTATTTCTCCGTGGTAATAGTGCAAGTATTGTGAACTCTCCAATCTCTCTTTATGAGAGAATTCTTGATAGGGTTTACATCTGTGTGAACTTATGAGTGAAATCTTGTAGAGAGGATGCATTGTCATGTGTTTTAGGTTTTCTCTTTGTGAGATTCTCATTCTCCAATTTGTAGTGTGAACTCTGTTTCTTCGTGGTAATAGTGCAAGTATTGTGAACTCTATTTCTTCGTGGTAATAGTGCAGAGGTCGTATCCACCGTATTGTGGAGCCTCAACGGGGACGTAGCTGAATTTCGGTGAACCTCGGGCCCCTTTGTGTGGCAAACATATTTGGTGCTATTTACTGCTTTCACAATTTACGCAAATGATCTTTACCTTAGGGTTTGGGTTATTTGGGCTTCTTGCTACGTTTTGCACAACACTATGAAGTCATATAGGGTTCAGAAGCGCAACTACCAATAAAAAATAACCACACATATAAAATCAAACACGAAATTACATGTGGTTTCATGATTTGGTTGTTTTTAATTGGCAGTCACACTCTAAGTATTTAATATAGACTCAACTCATATTGTTGTTCATAGTATGAGGTACTTTTTACTATTAGAACCATCACTCTTTGTCTCACATCTATCTGATGTTACTTTTTAAGAAGTGGAAAAAATATGAATTTCTATAAGCAAAATTATATTTCATTAGAAGAACGTATATGGCTATTGATTTTCACTATTTTTAAGTTTCATCAAATACTAGTGTACCAACAAGTAAAGAATAAGTTTTCAGAAAAAAATAATAATAATCTATGTCCTTTCAGATTATCTGAATATATGCTGACACAAAGTATAATAGTAAGAGCATCCACATTGGTAGTGTTAAAGTAGGTTGTTAGTGAAGTTGTTCGTTAACAATTCAAAAACTAACCTACATTGGTGGTGTTAAAGTAGTTACTAAAAGTATTTAATTTAACAAGTTGTTAGTTTTATTGTCAAAGTTAACAACAAACTTGACATTTTATGTGATATTATTTCTTCTTTTTTTATTTTACTTAAATTGTGATTGGTCCACTAGTTGACTATCGAATTGATGATTAAATTTAACACTCTTATTTAGAATCACCAATGTGACATAAATTAATAGTTAAATTTAACTTGCTTAGGTGTCATTTAATAATCACTAACAACTCTACTTTTTTGCTAATGTGGATAGGTAATTTTAGCACTACTAATATGGATGCTCTAACTAGAGATACATAGGTAAGCATTAAAGAAAAAATATACTTCCCTTGTCCAATAAATAGTTTAGTACCACTATGTCTTTAATTTTTTATTTCAGTATATACCCATAATTAATGTATGATATTATCTACATCAACTACCCATACATTGGAAATATTCTCAAATGATTAATGAGATATAAGGGTATAAATGAAGAATTAATGAGATATAAAGGTATATATGGAAACATGCAGATAAAATTTAATGTTCAACGATATTACCCATCATTTCTTGTGTGAAAATAACTACCAAACTGTTTTTGTGAGATGAGGGGACTATTAAAATTGCTTGATTTATGATTAAAAAATTAATAATTGAAAACAAATGCTCAAGATTTCCCTGCTTTAAAAAAGGGGCAATTCCTTGCGCTTATTAACCATTCACATTGATGTGCTTTTATAATGCCGTGTGTTCCAAGGGTCCTGATTTAGAGTTTGAGGGTGTCTCGGCATGTTGTTATGGCTCATATATAAAATTAATAATGGTTCCATGAAATCACTAATGGTTTTATATGCAAAAAAATAAGTGTCTCCACGTGATTGTATTATAGAGAAGCCTCTTAATCTAAATTCCGTTTTGAGTTGTTTGACTTTTTGGCACATCTCTTTCCGTTGTTGTCGAGGATTTTGATGGTTTGGGAAAATATTTCTGGCGTTCGGAAGTTTTCTCCCTTTATTGATCACAGTAGTGGCTTGCATAGACGTCACATGAAACTTCAATTCCTGCATACATACATGTACCTATATAAGACGGTGAGCAGAGCACTATCATGATGCTCAATGTGAGTACGATAACATTTTCATTGCTTACCAACGGGGATGGTTGCTGCCATGTCTTGGAGCACCATCTCATCTTGCTAACCACAACTAGCAGTGGTGTTGAAAAATGGCCAAAAATTTCATATATATTATCATATGCTGCACTTTATTTTTAAAATTTAAAATGTCAACAACATATATATATTCATTATTTGTTAAACTTGATTTTGTCATTACACGTGAGTTGACTACTTGACTTTTTTTTAGTGGGTAATTATATTAATAACACTATTTTTATTAAATATACACCACATTACATATGTACAACACTTGAAAGATGTTTTAATATATAAAAGAACAGTTATTTATATATATAAGGGGTATAAAATTTGTACATATCGGAAAGTCACGAAATGGAACATATGTGATGCTTTCGATCAAGAAATTCATTGGTATTCTCTCTTGGGGATGAATAATTTTATAATAAGATTTTTTTTTCTAAGTTTTGATAAATAATTAAGAGAATTATGATGGTCCTTCCACGAGTCGATTGATGAAAGTTTTCTACACCATATATTTTTAGTGAAGGTTTCTTACAAGCCATCAGTGTTTTGAATGTTGTTGGTTAATAAAAGCATGAAGAAATGAATCTTGTTAGTTGTGTCATTTGAGAATCTTAATTTTTTTTTAGAAGAAAATATTTATTCATTAATGGAATCCAAATGAAGTACATCATTGATAATAGTAGGAGGCAAATCAAATGACAAACTAAAGCCTGACATAGAACCAGCCGCTTGAGCAAGTGCATGAGCAACCTGATTCGCAGACCTTCTAACGCAAGTGAATTCTATCCCCTCGAGTTCTAGAACAAGCAACTTACAATCCTCTAGGATCGAGCCAAATGGAGACAAATAAGCTAGTGGAGAGCGGAGAGCTTCAAATACATTCAGTGCATCCATCTCCACAACAACCCCATGTAGACTCCTTGACTTCACCCGCGCTAAAGCTTCTCAGACGCCCAACAATTCAACCAGCTTAGCATCGAACAAACCGCTTATCTTAATTGTTTTAGCACCCAAAAAGGATCCATCATGATCACGCAAAACCAGCCCAACACTAACCACGTCCTGATCAGGAAAAGTAGCCGCGTCCACATTCATCTTAAGTTTCCCAACATCTAGTCGACTCCACCGTGTAGTTAATCACATTGATTCAGCCCGATGTTGAGTCTGAGAGGTCCGTGTTCCGCACCACTGACTATGAACAAGAGTGGCTAATGAGACCACTTTGGGAGGCATAAATGAACTTCACTGCCAAACAACCTCATTCCTATTATGCCAAAGTGCCCAACAGGTCATAGCGATCTGCTCTCTATCTGAATGATCAGCAGCATCAAGAGAACACAACAACCAATCTTTAAAAGACAGGGTAGAAAAGCGCGAAGGAGCATAAGCAGATGTTGTCCAAGCCTTACGAGCAAAAATGCAATCAACCAGACAATGCAAGACAGTTTCATCCCTAGCACAGCAAACAGGGCACTGACCCTCAATGTGCACTCTCTTCACACGAAGTTGGTCTAGAGTAGGAAGGACTTCAGAGGCTGCCCTCCATAGAAAATTGTTCACTTTTGGCGGCGGCCAAACCAAGCTCCAAAGACGGTCGACAGGAGGAAGCCCATCCCCGTGATGAATATCTAGTGCTAAATGATACCCACTCCGAACAGTGTAGATCCCCTTTGGCCTCATACTTCCAAAATAAAGTGTCAGTAGACTCATTCGCCCCCAACGGAACTTGTAAGATAAGGGTCTTATCCCTTGAGTTAAAAAGATCATTAATGATAGCCATATCCCAACATCAAGCATTAAACCATTACATTCTCACCATCTGGAATCATAAGTGATGAAACATAACCCCCATTATCATCAAGCAGCCATGGATCCCGCCCAACCCTAACATTACCACCATTACCAATCCGGAACCGGGTACCTTTCCTAACCAAGAACTGACTAGCCAAAATGCTCCGCCAAACAAAACTTGGATTATATCCAAGCTTAGCTTGCAGAAAATTTGTGCGAGGAAAATACCGAGCTTTAAACACTTGAGTGACAAGAGAATGAAGATCAACTAAAAACTTCCAGGCTTGCTTCCCCAAAAAGGCCAAATTCATCTCATGAAGTTGTTTGAACCCCAAGCCCTCTCGATGTTTAGGATAACATAGACGTTCCCACCGCATCCAAGTGATACCCCTTGTTGTACCTTTATTGCTACGCCACAAAAAAGCATTCATAGCCCGTTCAATTTCCATGCAAAGGTCATTAGGAAGAAGAAAGACACTCATTGCATAATTGGGAAGAGTTTGAGCAACCGATTTGAGCAAAACTTCCATACCAGCCCGTGACAAAGATTTCTCCTTCCAACCATTCAGCCGTTGCCATACTCTATCCTTAACAAAAGAAAAGATCTCATTTTTCTTCCTACCTAGCAAAGATGGAAGGCCAAGATAAAACTCATTGCCACTTGCTGCTCCCACTCCCAAGAATGAGCTAATTTCATTTCGCCGATCAGGGGGAACATTTGAACTAAAGGAGAGAATTGACTTTTGAAAATTTATTGATTGGCCTGATTCAACTTCATACTCGTGCAAAACATCATTAATGATTCCAATCTCTTGCATATTAGCTCTAAAGAATTATAAGCTGCCATCAGCAAAGAATAAATGAGAGATAGAAGGCGCACCTCTGGCCACCTTACATCCATGAATCAGCCCAGCATCTGTCTTACGCCTGAGGACAGTAGATAAGGCCTCTGCACAGAGAATGAAAAGATAGGGTGACAACGGACAACCCTGTCTCACCCCTCTCTCCGGTATGATGGGCCCCACTTCACACCCCTTATGTAGAACATAATATTTGACTGTAGAAATACACATAAGAATGAGGTCAATCCATCGCCTAGAAAATTCCATCTGATCCATGACCTCTTCAAGAAAGCCCCATTCAAGCCTATCATAGGCTTTACTGATATCAATTTTCAACGCTATATACCCTTCCTTGCCTTGGGTTTTCCGTTTCAAAAAGTGCATCATCTAAAAAACAAGCAAAATATTATCAGTTATAAGACGGCCAGGGACAAAAGCACACTGGGTCTCAGAAACAATCAATGGCAAAATACCGTTCAACCGATTAGCAAGCACTTTAGCGATTATTTTATAGACTACTGTGCACAAAGAAATGGGCCTGAGATCACTCATGGTTTCTAGGTTCTGCTTTTTAGGAATCATAGTAATGGCTGTAACATTCAACTCAGCAAGAATACAACAGTTATTCAAAACATCCAGGCAAAGATAGACTATATATTGACCAAAGACACTCCAACAATGTTGAAAGAATTTAGGATTCATACCGTCCAGGCCAAGAGACTTATCAGGATACATCTGAAAGAGAGCTGAGCGCACCTCTTCAGCTGAAAAAGGGACAAAAAGCTTGTCATTCTGTGCTAGTGTGACCCGAGACTCAACTTGCTGCGTTATGTAATTCGGCGTGACTGATGACCAAGTAGAAAAGAAAATGCCACTTAAATAACTCAACATATGATCATGCAACTCGGTGTCAGAAGAGAGCCAATTCCCGTTATCATCCTTGAGCTGGGAGAATCTGTTAAATTTTTCCGAGCCGAGGCAGCATCATGGAAAAACCGAGTATTGGCATCCCTCTCCCTTAGCCAAAATTGCTTGGCACGTTGTCTCTAGAACACTTCTTGCCGGCGCAAAGTTTCATAGTACTCCTGACGAGCCCACTCAAATGTACCCAAAGAGGCTGCATCCCGTCTACTTTGTAGAGCATTCATTACATTTTTACACTGCTTAATCTTGCCCCTGAACTTTGTATTCAGTTTGGAACTCCAGCTGAGAAGATCATCCCCACAAGCAGTCAATCTCCGATGGAAAAGGTGATAACGGTGCCTTTCCCAACTAGCACTGATGACTTCCTTACAATCAGCTTCACCAACCCAAATATTTTCAAATCGAAATCTCTTTTTTCACGCCCTGAACACCCGGGGCTGAGGTTGAAGAAAGAGCATAGAATGATCTGAGGTAAAAATTCCCAAGTTCTGTACCCGGGCGTCTCTAAACAAAGAAGAGGTAGCAACGACTCGATCAAGGCGCTGTTCAACCCAATGTTCTGTCCCCCGCCCTCTAGACCATGTATACTGACTGCCAATCATCCCCAGATCATACAACTCACAATCAGCTAGGGCCTCACGGAAAACCATTGATAAGACGATCAGGATGAGGAAGTCGGTCAAACTTCTCATTCTGAGACAAGATATCATTAAAATCCCCCAAGCACACCCAAGGAAGGTGCGAAGCAGTGGACAATGTTCTCAAAAGATTCCAACTCTCATGCCGCCGATTACGGTCAGGGATACCGTAGTATCTAGTAAGACGCTACTTTGGTTGAGAAACAATATTAACTTCGACATCAATATGAAATTTCAAATAACTTAATAACGTAGCCATAGTGTTGTTCTTCCACATAAGAGCCAGTGCCCCACTATGTCCCACACAATTAACTACAAAAAGGCCTTCGTAACATAGCATAATTTTTATTTGCTCCAAGCGAACATTACAAGCTAAAGTTTCAATTAAACAAACAAAACCAGGCTTATTGTCACTCACTAGGTCCACAAGGACTTGAACTGCCCGTGGGTGGCCAAGGCCACGGCAGTTCCAACATAGCACACTCATGGGTTTCAGTGGGCCTGAACAACAGGTCCCACCACTGGTCCATTTTTTGAAACCATTTCTTCTTCAGTCACAGACTCTCAACCAATTCCATCCAAAGTAAAATCAACCATACCACCCGCAAGGCGCCGTCTCTTTGGGGTAATCACTATTCCCCTACTATTGGCATCCACCTCAGCAGTTCCCTTCCCCTTTGAATCTCCAACAGCCGTCCCACTAGCAAATTCAGCAGCCTTAGTGTCATTTGGGTCAACATTCTCCATATCACATTGATTGTTCCCAGCGACATTCTCGAAATCTGTCATCATATCCTCATTTTCACCTTGGTTTCCTGGAGTGCCAAATACCGTTCCTTGACCACTTCTCACCCGAAGCAAACTGTTGGCGTCGACCTTGAGCCCTCAACCATGGACCAAAAGCACGGATGATCCCCTCGTCCGGCTTGTCAAACACCAAGTCATAGGATTTGTCCGAATGGCCTAGCTTCCCACACACAAAGCAGAATCCCGGAAGCCGCTCATACTTGAATTTCACCCATACCCAGTCTCAGCCGTCCTTCCGTAACCTCATCTTCCGTTTGAGAGCTTGACGGACGTCCAGAAGGACCCAGATTCTTACATAATTCTTCCACTCTCCCGTGAAATTGTTGGCATCAGAATCCACGAATCGCCTCAGAAATTCTCCAATATGTTTTACAACATGTTCGGACATGAACCCGATCGGAAGGTCATGAACTTGCACCCAAAACGCCACCTGGTTCAGCTCCACCTTGGACGGGTTCTCATTTTCCTCTAACCGCCGAAGGCATGCTGATCAAAGGTCCAGGGCCCTCCATCGAGAACCCGTTTCATATCAGTCTTGTGCAAGAATTGAAAGATAAACAGCCATGGCCGAACTTCCTTAATGCAAATCCCCTTCACTGGGCGCCAAACAGAAGCCATCATGTTCTTTATCGCCAGTACGTTAATCGTCCGATCCGTGAGGAACCGTCCGACAACACAGAATTGTAAGGCTGCACTCGTAAGTTCAGCAGCCGCACCGCCTCCCAAGTCCAGCCCTCCCTCTTCTTCCTCACGACGCTCTTCCGATCTGTATATGCATCCTCCAAAGCCATGGTGAAAGTGAGATGAGAGGACGAAAATCAATGAACATATAAATAGATCTAACAGCCGACTTGCCAACAAGCAAGAAGAACCCTAAGTTGTAGAGAGCGCAAGAAAAAATTGAGAAGTAGATAAATGAATGGAAGATATAGAACTAGCAAAACGGACTTCAACTCACTTTAAAAAGTCATTTTCCTTAAATTTCATTTGCCTCTACCAATTTCTTGGTAGACGAGATTGAAAATATGCTTCCACGATACAATGGCGCTTGTGCCTTATGCAACACACCATTACCTGTCACCTAAGAAGAATATAGAATCCATACATGAGGAACCGAGATCAGCTGTCCCCCTTCCTGTCCCATTTGCTGTCCCGCGAATAGAAAACCGACACTTGGCTTTTATTTTCCATGTCAGACCCAATTGAAGAAACAAATAATAAAACCAATTATATTTATAATCATTGACGGCGTTAACACCCTTTGATGGGAGGGAGATTGAGAAAATCACAGAAATTCATTCATGTTCCCTTCTACCGACGTTCAGCCATTCTTCCTTGTAACTTCTCTATCTCTGGAGGAAACTTCACACTCCTCTCCCCAGTTTCAAGCTTCAAATAATCGGTTCCGATCTCCTGGTACGTAGTTCCTGATTTTTAGAGGTAATTATATTCTCTGATTTTTTTCGATTATGGATACGTTCCAGCGATTTCCGTCTTCATTCTTTCTCTCTGTACATGTTTTATTTTTTTCAATTCGGGACTATTGCTTTTGCATACGACTTTTACGTTATACATTCCTGAATGAACAATCAAAGGTAGTTATATTATCTAATTCTTCTTGATGTAAGCCCTTCATTATATTATCAAATATTATTAGAACTCTTTTTCAGTGGAATGTTAATTCAATTAAGGGTAGTTATATTGTCACTACAAAATTTGTTTAAACCACCACTTTTTATGTACACCACAAACTAAATTAAGTTTTTATGAATACACTACAAGTAATTTACAAATATAGGCCTAGTTGTGAAATTATTTCAAAAAAAAAGGGAAGAACAATGTACACCACAATTGAACCGCTACCTTTCACCACTATTCACCGACCAAATTGACGACAATATCACCACCGGAAAACACAACACCGTGCCCACTCCATAGCTTTTAAATGATATTTAACAAATTATTTCTGCTATTAGTCTACAAAGTAGCGCCACCATTTATGCCGCTACGGCATTGAATCGCCACTGTTAATCTTTG
>CAVNYN010288226.1:0-17979 GCA_963692815.1 Nyctanthes arbor-tristis | reverse complement strand
ACCACCCCCTCCCTCCACAACAAAAAAAAAAAAAAACAAATAATAACAATAAAAATAAAAAACCTAGCTTTACAATGGTGACTGTTTGAATTTTCGCATCAAATAGACAGCTACAATTTTACATTGCACAATGACTTCGAAGTTGGAAGGCACTGCAAATCACCAGCCTCACAGTTGGGTGTTGTAAATTCTAATAAAAACAGAGAATATAATCAACATTTTACAAGTTAACTTGTTCACATTTTTGAAGAAGTTTTTAAACATAGGCAAATTTTAAACATAGCTTTAAATTCTAGTCTTATTGTGAATCTCTTTGTCATAAGTTATAATTATAATAATGCTTTTCATATTGGAAGTGAAGAACTCGATCCCTTTCAAAAAAGAAGTGACTCGAACAGTACTAAAAGGAAGAAGAAAATAAAAAGATCCTTCACTTCTATAGAATAGTACTGAAACCTAATTCACAGCATACATGTCATGAATTCGAACCGTCTCTCTTGAGTAATTTTAGGACAAATTAATTAATGTCATATTACTAATAAAAATATAAGGACGTACAAAAACTATATTAAGTGTCATATCTTCATTGCAGCTATGAGAAGGAAACTTGAAGCCATACACACGGAAGATTTTCAGTGCCACCTGCTTTCTTTTTCTCTTAATAAATGGTCAACTCCTCTCGCTCATTTGTTGAAATTATGAAAAATTGAAATTAATTCAAAAACGAGAAAAAAAATAATAATAAAAGAAGAGTAACGAGCAAGTTTTGATGGGGTAGTACTGATTTTTGTAAATTCATAAATGCACGGATTATGCAGTCAAAAGAAAGAACAAACAAATCTCTTGTTTTTCGATTTCTCTGGACTTGTAGAAAAAGTGAAATCAAACTTTTTGATTGATTGCCTTGATAATTTCTTGTTATTACAATCCCTATCAAGGAAAAAGGAACAATAAATTTACCTAAAAGAATTGTAGGACACCATTAATAAAGTAATTAGTTTATGATTAAGTCTGATCAGAAAACCGTATATGTGTGTGTATAGTAAGAAATTTCTTATTAAGTGAACGAGTAGGATGCAAGACTGAACATCAATTAGGGGGTGTTGTTTGATTCTCATTATTTGTGCAAATTGTAGAGAAATTATAATGATTAGAGAGGAAAAATGTGTATTTAGTATTGGAAATAAGATCTCTACATATAAGAGTAAAGAAAACGCGTAAAGAAAGAATCGGCCAAATAGGATTGGATAACACCTCATGAAACCAAATTGTCAAGCTGAAAATTGACAAATTGTTCTCAGTAAGTAAAAAACCAAAATATCAATCAATAAAATAAACACAAAACCTCTTCTTCTTCATTTTTTTTATAACTAAAATACAAAACATTTTCTTTTTAACAATATGTGTGGCTAAGAGTGGTGTTCAAAAACCTACATGAATGTACATCACATAAATTCAAAATGCATATAGTGTGCATCGATACAGACTACATGGGAAGAGAGGTTTTTTAATATTGAATTTCAATGGGAAAGGTATATTTAAAATTTTAACGAAGTAATCAATAATGTAACATGAAACACAAGTCACAAATTTTGGCAGTGAAGCAAATATACCGGCGGGAGGCAAGGTTTGGACCCTACGTCCTGCCGACCGTTCGAATACATTTATTTGGGGCGGGAGTCAATCAGATCTGACAATTTATAATAACTAGATTTCCACCCATGCGTTTTACGGGTAGGGTTCTAAAGAAATTTGATACATAAAATATAACGTAATTATGCTCGTCAAGATTAATGTTATAAAGAAACTGAAAAACACAATTTGCATGGAATTAATGTACATCGTATATTTGCAAGTAGCATACAATCAATTCTTTATTTTGTTGACATAGTTTTAAATTATTGTTATTAGTTCATCGATATCTAGATGAATCAATAATTTTTTTATTAATTCTTATTTTTTATTTCCTTTAAATACAATAAAACTAGATAGCATAATTTTATATTTAGTTTCATACACATGCATTTACAGACATACTATATATGTTTCACAACCGTGTGTTTTATAAACATTTTATAGTGATAAAGTAAAATATAATAGAGTAGGAGAACATAAAATCATGAAATTATACAATCGAATAAAGTAAAATTAAAATTCATTAGGCAAATATGATATATATCTAATCAAAATGTAATAATAGATAGAATCCCAAAAAAATATTAAATTAAATGATTAAAATGAAAAATATAATAATAATAATCTTGAAATCTCGATTGATATATTATCTATTTTCATGTAATTAAAATCAATTAGGCAAATATAAGATATATCTAACCAAAATGTAATATGTAGATAAAGTCTCAAAATAAAAATATTAAATTAAATGGTTAAAAGGAAAAGTGCAACAATTGAACCAATAATTTTTTTTATTAATTCTTATTTTTTTATTTCCTTTAAAAATAATAAAATCTGATAGTATAATATATATTAGTTTCACACTCATGCGTTTCACAGACACAATATGCTTCACACCCGTGCGTTTCACATACATATTATACTGACATAATAAAATACAATAGAGTATGAGAATATAAAATGATAAAATTACACAATTGAATAAAATAAAATTAAAATCCATTAGATAAATATGAGATATATCTAATGAAATTGTAATATATAGATAGAGTCTCAAAATAAAAGTATTAAATTAAATTATTAAAAGGAAACGTATAATAATAAGGAAAAGTAATATTGAAATCAAGATTGATATATTATCTATTTTCATATAATTCAAACTCATTAGTCAAATGTGAGATATATCTAATCATAATGTAATATGTAGATAGAGTTTCAAATTATAAATATTAAATTAAATGATTCAAAGGAAAAACATAACAATAAGAAAAAATATAATAAATGAACCTGTACTTTTTTTTAAGTCTTATTTTTTTTACAGGCAATAAAACCCGATAGTATAATCTATATTAGTTTCATACCTATACATTTAGAGATTATTATGTTTAATACTTGTGCGTTTCATGGACATGTTATGCTAAGAAAATAAAATACAATATATTAGGAGAATATAAAATCATAAAATTATACAATCAGATATAGTAAAATTGATTAAAATGTAATATGTAGATAGAGTTCTAAAATAAAAATATTAAATTAATATGTAGATAGAGTTTCAAAATAAAAATATTACATTAATTGATTAAAAGAAAAAACATAATAATAAGAAAAGGTATAATAAATTAACCAATAATTTTTTTATTAATTCTTATTTTTTATTTCCTTTAAAAGCAATAAATCCCGATAATATAATCTATATTAGTTTCACACCCGTACAATTAATGACTAATATGTTTAACATTCGTGTGTCTCACGGACATATTATATTGAGAAAGTAAAATATAATATATTATGAGAACATAAAATCATGAAATTATACAATCGGACATAGTAAAATTGATTAAAATGTAATATGTAGATGGAGTTCTGAACTAAAAATATTAAATTGATATATAAATAGAGTTCTAAAATAAAATAAAATTAATTGATTAAAATGAAAAGTATAACAATAAAGAAAAATATAATAATAGAATAATGATATCAGAATTGGTTTTTTAAAGGAACCAGACAATGAGCGGAAAAATCATTTTTAATTGAGCCCATAATTAAATTGAGCCAGACAAACTGTTGATTAATATTTGTATAGATTTCCAATTTCAGTTCAACTACATGAAAAAGTAAAATCTTACAACCTGAAATTCTCAATTCAAACTGAAAATTTGGCCTACAAATATAATAGTCGGTGGAGAATGTGTGGTACTTGACTGGCACCATTAGTTAATTAATTAATTAATTATTTATTTATTTATTATTATTTTTTTATTTATGTTTGCAAGTCAAATTTTAACATTATTATTTTGTCAGTCCATGCTTTCAGCTTTTTGGCTAGCTAGGGTGACACCAAAGCCAAAACACAGTTGGTTAATCTAGTTCATAGAATGTTCTTTTTGAGAAAATGAATTTGAAATGGAGACGACATCATCCATATGTGGCTGTTGACTAGGTGCCACGTGTCTACCACGTGGTGCATGGGCACCCAGTGGTGCCCTATGTGGCTGATGACTAAGCGTCAAGTGTATGCGTGGTCTCCATATCATTTTTCTCTAAGAAGCTTGTTCCTATGTCTGTGATGGGTACATGCACGATAGAGAAGGAGAGAGAGTAGGTTGGGGCTCACTACGTTTAAGTGTTTGGTAAAATTGTATTTTTCTTGAATTATTCTACTTTGTCATAAATTTTTCTCTATTTACTTATGCTTTTGGATTGGAATTTATTTATGTGGTGTGAGGAAAAACGGGATCCTAAAATTACAATTGCACTAGTTGGCCATGCTCAACCAGAATTCTTGACCTAGAAATATTGATTTTTCCTCAACATAAAATTGGCGGCTCACTGAAATTAGAAAGCAATTGAAACCACCTTTCAGTTCCAAGAGAAATTAAAAGGTGAATTTGTCAATTTAGGTATATAATTTGTTTGAGATTTAAATTTTTAAACAACAAAATTGTAAAACTAACAAGTCTAATAATATTGTTACGATGCACACCGCAAATAGTCTCTTCGACCTGTTTGTATGCCCACTTATTATTCTCTATCTCCATTCTACCATTACAAGAAGAAAACACGTTTGTCTAAACTCATTCCTGGAATTGAGGGAGTGCCAAATTTCTATCAACTAAATGGATGAAAAATTATCTAATACCAACCACCTGTACTTTATTTTACCAATGGCTAATTCCCAATTGTAAAATTGACCAATTAAAAAAATGTAATTGCCCACTGCTATTGATTTTCAGTTGTCAAGCATGTATGGCCCGTATCTTCGTCACCAGTTGACATCATAATGGCGGCTACAATTGTGAGTCCTGTTATTTATAGACAAATCTTTACAAAATTAGATAAATTCACCATCCTATAATACTGAAATTATTGTTCCTTAATCCTACAAGACACATGGTTAAAATGGTAAAATTACTCTATTTTGTAAAATCTTGTAAATGTTTACCTACAAATAGCATTTTTTTTCTTGCAATTGTTACTATGATACATTTCACAAGCGTGAATTGTTTCTGAGCAAAATATAACTTAGAACTTGACATCTATGGAAATCAACTTCTATCTATAAGAATAAACAGCTTTTTAAAATATAAAAAACATACAGTGAGTAGAGTGAACAATCAAGACCATCTGCTAATCTTTAGAGAAGATACTATACATATTTCGCCGTATTTAACATAATCTTTTGGCTTCTATTTGCTAGTAATAATGTAAAGGCCTTAACGAGCTCCTCCTTTATCATGAAAAGTACAGATTCCGCAAAGACACTTTGTACTATCTTTGTGCTCATCCCTTTGTAGAAGCAGCTAAATCCTTCATAACAGATCATCTTAATAATGACATCCAGTGTACCTATGACAAGAACAAGATTATTCATGAGTCCAGAAACCATCAGGAAAACTTTTACGACTTTCATGAAGCACAATACATCATTCACTTTCTCGAGTTTTGCTATTTATACGAACACTTTTACAAAAATTTATACCCAACTAACAAAGGGAGGAATCTGTTTTTTCACATATCATACATCACCTCAAAAACCAACATCCAAAATTGTGCCACACCATCCTGCGTAAAACTGTTCTGTACAAAGTTATGTACAAATACACTTCTGCTCCCTCTCCAACTTTGGTTGACTTATATATGTATAAATATTTTCACCTATTTATCCAAACGACACCTAACATTTAAGGTTGTAGCGTAAGAAGCCCCAGTCTTTCATTTTGGCACTACAAACCCTTAACCTTTATATACTTAAAAGAAAAACTCTTGTCAAAAATTTGATGTCAAAGTCAATTTTTTGCAATATTCACTAACATGCCCTTACATCAAAATAAAATAAACACAAAAAATATTTTATATATGTACATATCATCTTGTAAAAGCCCAATATATATTTAGGATGCTTAAATATATCTTGTCAACAAGGGAATCTCAATTTACTATTACCTCCATCTCACAAAAATAGCCTTATTCCTATTTATCAAGAAAAATTCATTTAATGGTACTGAAAAAGTAAATTTAAGATCATTTTCCTGCTATTCTCTTTCATGTATTAATTATTCTACTTTAATAATTCTGTTTTGCTTATAACAATGCACATTAAATTGACGCATATGAGAAAACTAATATTTCAACTACATTTTTAAAGAGAAAGTAGCCTATATCATGAGATGGACAAAAAGAAATACAAGCATGTCGTTATAGGATGAAGGTAGTAAAAATAACTAACTTTGACGATCAACTAACAAAATTTAGATGAAATTATTTAATGGAAAGGGTCTTCTTCACAGCTATGTATAATGCTTATGGGTATCTAGATCCAAAATGAAAGGTTAGGGGCCTTCTACGTAAACAAGCCTAAAGATTTTGGACTGAAGGCACACAAACTCACATGGTGATGCACAGCATGAAATTAAATCATACACATAATGCCATAAAAACATATATATACAAACAACAGAAGGATGATCTGAGAGAATCCACCATCAGGAGAAAGAAATATGAAAAAAAAAAAGTATGAGGGGGTTCAAGAAGTGAAATGGCACTTGAGCATTCTAGAGTGAATCGACTAACTACGTCATGTGATACTGTATATGAGCCTTTTAAGGTATTACCAAATGGGAAGTGGTAACTAACGCCAGGGAATGCATTGCCATGGATATGGTATAGCAGACAAATTGATATTGCCATTGACAGAATCCTACAACTTGGCAGCTATAAGAGAACCTAAACTTCAATGGTTACAGAGTTCAAATTTTACTAGTTAAATACTACTAAACACAAACCTAAGTTTTACAATATAAATTTGAAAAACAAAATTTTAAGTTCATATTAGAAAGGAAGCAATATAAAACACCAGAACAGAAAAGTTCAGTAAAGTATACCATAAATATGAAAACGCCATGGAATATTTAAGAGTGAAAATCAATGATAAGATTGATTACATGGTCAAGCTCTTCACAAACCTGAACATCTCAGCGATATATTTCCACCAATCTCTTGCTTTGCTTGAAGCCTCGACTGCATAATATCCAGAATACATTTAGAAGAAGAAAATAATGATCGAATTAAAAGAAAACTAGATCGCTAAACCCCAAATACTTCCCAATAATGTTCTATCTAAATCTTCATCGCTCAATAATCAAATTTATGCATAAGATACCTCTCTCTAATAACCTAGTTCCACATAGATCTTTATCACTAAAATGCTTCATGGTTCATTTGGACACCAGTTGATGATGGTTCTTATAATTCTAATAATATCGATATCAGTTTGGCCGTATATTCTAATCAAACGAATCAAAAATATTCTGCAAATTCCTAAAATTATATTATATGCTACATAAAATGAAACAACCTGGATGACAGCAGCAAAACGAATAAGATCGGAAGAGCACACGTCTGAAATAAACGTACAATGAAACTATATATTTAAGCTGTTAAAGTGTAAACATTCAGATTTCAATAAGATCTGTATCTTATGATATTTTGCTTTAAAGGAGCATGTCAAATCATATCTGATGGTAATTAACCTACCACGTTTTCTTTGAATGTCCTTTTCAGCTTCTAGAGGAATCACGCACTAGCAGTTTCATGGGAAAAGTATTATGGATTGCAGATGAAGAGATTGGCTACAATTGCGGATTGTAGGTGATTCTATGTTGCACTTGCATTTCGGCATCATATTTGATAACTCCTATAAGGACAGAACTAAACTAAATACAGGAACTATTCTGGGGGTGCCCCTATTAAAGACTTGGAGTTTTATCATAAAAGGTTAATCTATTAAGAGGAATAGCCTAAGTACTTCATAGCCTAAGTTAAAAAATTTATCAAATCGATACCAACCGCATTCTCTACAAAAAGACAAATTTTCACACTTTCTAATAATCTTTATTTAAATTCATACCACACATTCTCCTATAAATCTACATGCCTTCTATATATAGCTTCCAAAAACAAGCTCTTAGTACTTTCTCTTGATAGGGATTTTTATCCCTTAATATGCTCCTATAAGATGGTCTCTCCTTAGTGCACCAATTTTAAAGAGGAGTGCAATGCTCATGAAGGAAGAAGAGGTGGATATAATTGGGAATATCCCCGAAGCGTACCTACTTGTTGGAGTATTTGTGGAGGAGTGCAATGCCGTGAAGGAAGAAGAGGTGGATATAATTGGGAAAATTCTAAGAGCGTACCTACTTATTGGAGTTTTTGTTGCTATGGTACCATATTAGGACTTGAGGTTTCATCTTGAAAGGTTAACTTATTAAGAAAAGTCACTCAAATACTTTATATGTTAGTTATTTATCTAGTACTTCTTCACTGTGGGATTTTTATCCCTTAATAGCCCCAAGGCAGCACTTTCAAGTTTAATCTTGTCGAATGGACACAGCTTCAACCTATTAATTTTGACAACCAAGATGCTACCACCACAAGCGGAACCAACAGATTCAATAAATTTTAACCATGGAATTCTATATATGGCACTAAACAAACAAATGACTTTACCTTAACAACCAACAAGGGGTATGTAGCCACTATAGCTCCAAGTTTTGCCAAGGCCCCTAATAAAAAAATCTGTGCATGTAGGTTTAATGAGTTTCCAGATTAAATAGAGCATGTTCTAATAAGAATACCAATATCAAAAATATTAAGTTGACTAGAAATTGCTACTTTCCCATAAAGAAAGATACCCAAAGCTATTGTTGTGGAAAATGACAAAATGGAGAGAACATTCCTAAACTGAGGAACTTGGATTTCTTACACCATCTCTAGATAGATTGCCTGAACTTCCAAAGTTCAGCATCCCGAGAACTCCTTATACAATAAATAATTAAATCTTAGTCCAGCCGAACCTACTAATTAAGAAGATAGCTGATAACATCTCAGTAGTGATACCTCTAAAGCAGTCACATCCTTTACATGTTGCTTCTTAGTAGCTCATTTAGCCCTCAAATACTTTAACGAAGTCTTATAGATCATGAACTGTATTGATGGATTGCAGACCTGTATAAAATTAAAAATATATCAACTGAACTTTTAAAGTTGATTTTCAAAATCAAAATAAAAAGCTTACCATGATTAGGGTTGGAATGATGCCTTTCCAGTAGCCAGCTATTCCAGATTCATTATGAACCTCGCATACCTATTAATAGCATGAAAATATAGGTAAATGTTAAAAGGTAATTGAAATTTCTCTTTTTTTTTCAGTGAAGCATCATTTAACATTGAGTGACAGATTCTAAAGCTACATCTTGGTCTGCTTGTTATGCTAAGGTTACATAGTAACCAGTGTCAAACCAAGCATAAGGTATTGCATTCAACTTGTTAAGAAGTGAACTTTGTTGTATTAATAACTTTTCTTTGTAGCTTGTTTGAAAGTCATTTTTTGGGAGGATGTGTGGTGAAGTATGGAGAGATTAGGGAAATGTGAAAAAGAAAAAAAATCTATAGAGAACGTGTGGTCGATAATGGAGTTCAATTTTTTTTTTTTAAACCATCTTTTTAGTTGGGGAGAAAGGAAAGCTAGAAAGGATGAACCGTAAGTCTCTGGCTATAGATGAACCAATCCTTCCCCACTAGTTCGCATTCAACTTTACTCAATATTGACGGCGAACGTCTAACAAACGTTGTGTGGACATATAAGCATATGACGTGCATATCTTTTTCCCTATATTGTAACTTGAATTTATCACATTGGATAAGTAACAAAAGGAACCTGAAAAATGAGATATTTAACTGTACATCTGGAGCTAAAATATGAATCCATATGTGCTCTCTCCAAATTACCAATTGGTTTTGCGCTGAATGCTCCAAACATGATGACAAAGCTGCACTTTACGGTTAGCATGTGAAGCCTCTTTCCAATCAGTTTTTCTTATCGTCTTGGAGTATTTATCGGATGGCTTCTTGTCATACAAAAGTCCGGGTAAGGGAGGTAGAGGCTTCATTTCATATAGATCTTAGTGTTTGCTTAGCAGTTAAACGTAATGTATTCATGTCTCCACAACGAAGTGAGGGCTAAATGTATCAATATATTCAACATTGTCCTCACAGATAATCTTTTCAATACAACTCAAATATTACACTTAGCCAGCCTAGTGATCAAAGGTTGGCTTTCGTAGGTCCATTTTTCACTTAAGGTATTAAAGTTATATGAGAAGACAGTCATATGACAGGTGAAATCCAAAACTTATGGTGCCCATTTGCAAACTCATTTTAATGAGTTTTCATGAAAAATAAGAGAGAGAATGAGTAACGTTGAACGGTGGGGATTTGTACAATACATGTGGGTCTCATGAAATACGTGAATGTGATTAGCTTGACTAATTTTTATTTAAAAATAGAATTGGTTTGCAAACATGGGCATGGTCTACTTTTCTCCTTTAGTACAAGAACCAAACAAACTATATTCACTGAACCGAGGAAATAGGTTCAACCAGTAGTTCCACAGAATACCACATCTGATTCACCACATACATGTGAAAAAGGACTTGCAATCTACGAAATAGTTCACTCAAGAGATTTAAGCAATTGCATTGCATAAAACATAGAGGATATAATCCAAAAACACGATTAAACAGTGTAGTGGGTGTTTGTTTTCCATTGAATTCGTAAAGTTATCATACAGTTAATGAATTCAATCAATTTCAACAACAAATTTTGCGGGACCTACCACTCTTTCAAAACATACATTAAGTTTACAAATTGAGAACTTTAAAAATTTAATGGGAAACCAAGACAGAAAAATGCACATGTTCATATACAAGCATTGACCTGAAAATGAAAATATAGTAAAGGATAAACATTACCAATACGAAATCAAAATGGAGAAGAAAACAGGAGAAGGTTGAACACTATTCACCCCTTGAAATGTCCCATACGGGCGAGGCTTTATTGAATCTAGTGCAGCCAACTTGTCTTGCAAGGTAGAAAGATCGGAAGAGCGTCGTGTAACTTCCTTCAATAGAGACGCCCTTTTTTCTGCCAAATTTTTTTGTTCCGCTTGAGTTTGTGTCTGGAATTGGAAAAATGTGAAACGTGATCTACTGCAAGCCTAAGATTTTCCATAATAGAGGCAACTAAAATTTAAATTATATCGTTTTCAGAAGTAAAATATAAAGCAGTTCATCAACAGTTGATATTGCTGATGAAACTTTTATTATGTGATTGCAAATTGAAATCAGAACGTGTCAGGCAGCAGTTTTTGTGGTTATATACTGACTGATGGCATCTTTTATAGAATTTCAATTCAACGTGAATTCTGTCATAAGTACATCTAAGACGAACTTCAACGTGTAATAGCAAAACTGAGTGTTAAAAGAAAAATGAATGATTTTTCGCAATCATAGCTTGACAAGGAACTCCCAGCAATTATCTCTCCCAAATAGCACAGGAAATACATTTTATTTCCAAAAGATTAAGAACCTCATTAACAACTTGATTACTTTGAGAGAACTAATACCATTTTTTCCTGGGGAGTCCCCAAAAAATATATTCTTCTAGGCCTGCGAATATAGAAGCCTGAGAATATTTTCTATACTTGTGAATCATTTTCACATTCATTCTCGTCTTTTTACCACCTAGACACATTACTGTAGCTATATAACAAAGACGTGTGCTCTTCCGATCTAAACCTGCAGGAAAATATTCAATTCATCGCTACACCATTCTCCAACCCGTGGTGGCAATGAAATATAAGAGGCTGCAAAAACCTAGCAGCCTAGAAATTCTAGCCAAGACACTAACCGTAATTTTCAGAATTCAAGGTTATGAAGCAACAAGATTAAATTACACATGCTCCTCAACTGAAATCTATTTAAAGGTATTGAGTTGAACAAGATTTTTAGGAAGTTTTCTCTTCAAATGCTCAACGGAAGGCTTTGAATGACGAAACGCACATAAAGAGCATCTAGACACCTTCTCTCAAGGTGAGAATTGAGCACTATTAGTGAAAAGATCAGTTTGGAAATATTATTTTTATTAAACCCAACTCCTGAAAATCCACAATAAACTTGGCAGACATCTGCCATACTTAGCAAGCCTTTCAAAACAACAAAAAATAGCTCCTGAAAATTTTCCTTTTTTAGTATTAACAAGTATTTATAATTTATAATTTCTGGTACATGGATTAACACCCCACCCCCCCTCCCCAAACACTAACCCAAAAAAAAAAAAAAAAAAAAAAGCCCACAACCCATATAATTTTTAGGGAGTTACTTTAACAATGTACAGTGCCACTTATAAAATTAAGATTTAATATTATCACCTGCATCCGAGTCACAATTACCCATATTGGATTTGTCAGCAATACATTTAGCGGCCTGCAATATACATACTTGCGGTCAGATGTTAAAGTATCCTGCCCAGCAGAGAGAAATGTCCGCTCTGAGCTTTATGTGATAAAACGTCTCCAATTTAAACAATGCCAATAAAGAAAAGATGGAGAATGAGAAAATATTACCCAGCAAGAGCTGCAACAAGAAGCCAAGAAAGCATTCCTGGAGACCCATCCCCATGTCCTTTCTTTCTATTTGCTGCTGCAATAGCCTCAGCTTGGTTTTTAAAAGCCTGGTAAAAATAATAATAGATACCCTGGCAGCATCAAAAAGAAATATGCTTGACTACATTTTCCAGCGCCACATTTATAAGAGCTTGTGGAAGATTAGAAACTTAAACTGCAGACTTCTCTATGGAAACCCATGTTGCGTCATATAGATAAAATGATAAGCAGTATAACATAAACTAATTGACTTGGGAACTATTACAAAGTTCTAGGGGAAAAAATCCTATCATGGGAGGCCTGATGAAATATAGCCTGTTAAAAAGCAAGAAGATGATGAATGTTGAAAAGCATATGTTGCTCAGACCTCAGTACAGTTGTCTGGTAAGAGTGCAGGTCCACGGGTCAGATCCTTCGTTTACTAAAATCTAGAATAGGTTACAACTAAAAAGGATGTCCAAGTTCTAGAGAAAGTACATGAATATGTCTTACAAACTTGAACTTTACTTTAGAAACTCATGCATTGATAATTATAGATGCATTTTGGGAGCTTTTGGCTTAAATGGAGAGGCCGAGCAACACAGTGAAAAGCAAAGGATGAATAATGAAGGCTTATTGAGAGAAGAAGGGAAGGGGGGTTGGTTGAAAAGCCATGGAGAAATTAAGCATTGTACATTTCTCTTCTTAGATCATTAATGTGACGGAGGATTTTACAAGGAATACGCTATACAACATAGGGAAATAATAAATCATAATATAATATAAGTAATGGGGAAGAATATAATTTTCCACTATAAGCACCAAACTCCCAGATTGCAGCAAAAAATATACTATGCAACTGCATAGTTGAAACTTGGTGCAGTTACATGTGTCAAAAATCCATGCAGAACATCTTTAGCAATTGGTGCAGTCGCACCTCTACGAACCGTGACATTGCTTAGATGTGACTTACAGACTGTCTTAAGCCCATTTTACATTCTAATAACGCCAGAACTTGCAAAAATTTTGAAGTACTAGACAAAACAAGGACAGGAAGAGGATCACACCAGTGAAGCGGCTGTGCCAAGTAGAGAAGGCTTGAGGCCGCCGTATGGTCCTCCCAGCCCCTCACTTTTGATAACCTGTCAGCAAATAATAGTTCAAGCAACAGGCAGAAGAATGGATTCATAAATAAGAAAGACCATGATATCAATGTATGAGAAATTATAATATTAGGCTAAAAGGCCAATGAGAACACAATGAGGAAACAACCTATTCTCAAAGAATGTATATGGGGGAAATCTAGTGATTATAGCGTTATAACAATTCTTTAATTTTATTTTTTTTACAAAAATAATTTTACCAATGCCTTATTTTCCCCTCATACCATTGATATCAACTTTTCACAAAGTGTCATTTCCCTTTAACCTACTATTCAGTAAGGGGTAGCTATACTTGGCTTTAACCCTACAGTCAAGTACATGGCAACCTTTAATTGGTTGCTATACATATTGGAAGGGGAAAAAGGTAAGGGGGAATTGGCTGAAAAAGGAGGTTAAATTTGGCTCTTATTTCCAGCCATTCCCCGACACATCTTGCTTTTGTAGGTTTTTTTCCATTGAACATGGGAAATGCTCTAAGTACCTTGATAATTTGAACAAGCATACCCGTGGCACGTCGGGTGGCAGGCGATAAAGTGGAATCTTTCTCAGCAACTCTTTCCGTTTGCTGGCGAGTATTAACCTGCAAGTGTCCTTGATGGATTAAAATTATGTTGGCCAAATAATTACCCCTGCTAACCCCAACAGTCATTTCAATTGAAAACTAAATTACTGGTGGGATTTCCAACAACAAATACAAGGAAAATACTGTACTACAGGACGCAGTCTAAAAATATAATACAGGGAAAGAGCAAGGATACTTATCGTTTGGAGAGGGTAAGTAATTATTTGAGCCACGATACCTCCACCAGCTCCTGCCAACCCATTCACTACGGCATTTGACATTAAACCTACCACAGCAGTCTTCAATTGGACGGCTCTGCTTTTATAACACCCAAGTCTTAGTAGTATCCTTATAAAATGTTTTAGTACTAGTATACATCTTCAATGCGGTGGAACCCGATCGTAGGATTGCAAGAGAAGTAGGTGATTCACGAAGAAGTTTTGATTTCTAGAGATGAAAATCGACAGACAGCCTTTTGTGCTTTATAGTATCTGTAAGGGAGAGAACTCCCTCATAGTCGGTGATTATTTTATATTATTCACATTATATCTTTGAAGATTAAATGCTAATACACTGCTTATACGCGATGGATTCCGACAGTAGCAGTCAATGTCAAATTTCATAAGTTAATTTACCATTTACTAATATATGGAAATAAGAATTGTATTAATAACCAAGCATCAACATTGTATGAGACTCTAAGATGTCAATGATATTCATAGTAATACATATTTGTTATAATTTATTGTGAAAGGCGTTAACCATTAAGTGCAAAACAATGTTAGCACTCCGTTTGGCTACTCGTTGTATAACCTACCAATTTGTAATAGACATACAGTTTGACCCATCACATAATTTTATTAGATTATATCTTTCTGAAAAGTCAACAATTACATCTGGTTAAAAGTTAAGCTCTCAAGTTAGCTTCTCAAAATAATGATTCAATTACATCCAAACAAAATAAAATGAAATAACAATGATTCAATAAAATGATGTCACATGTCAACTAATAATGTCTCTTGAATTGGTATATTAACACATTAAAATACATTGGATTCAACTATTTGGTACTAGCTTATTATATTTGTATTCTAATTTTGAACATGTAATTCTATGTTAAATAGAATTAGAAGTCTATCTATATCAAGCATAAAAACAACAATTAATGTATATCCAGCGATACTCTATGTCAGATTTCGATTAGCATGTGTGCATACAGTTCATGACCAAGTTTTCATTAAAGATAATTTATAGTTGGATCAATTTGAAACTGAAAATGAATTGCAAAAAGAGATCTTATAATTCAGTGCAATGCATATAATTACTCGCAAGTTATATATTTATTAAGTCGAATTATGCACAAGTAGGTCCTACAGCTAGTTCAATTTCATATTGAAATTTCATCAAATATACTCAATAGACATGGAGTTTGGACTTAGTTTCAGATCTTAACTTCATTATCTTGAACAAGAATCAAGCACATATGTACCAAGAAAGAAATTAATCTTACTGTAACATTTCAATGATCTATTGCTAGATTGTGAGAAATCACATAAGAGGCGATCTAGCAAACTAAATATGGTAAGAACACATATTCAACCTTAGTCAAAGTTCAAGCTTCTTGGATACGAACTTCTCATTCACACTACTACACAAAAAAGTCTGCAAATAATTGATAGTATAAGAACATCAAGCACAATTACAAGTTTAAGGCTTTGAAGTGTCTAAAAATTGGAATTCTTTGTCTTTCAAGGAATAGAATCTAGTTAATAGATAAATATACCCCAAAATCTAGACTTTAAACTAAAAAGATTAAAGAATTAAGTGACTGATCCATTAACAATTCACAACTAATCATTTAGATATTCATAGCTCAGTATCTCACAACGTTTCATGGAACACAATCAACACATTCTTTGCATGAACAAATTCACATAGAATTTTCTCAAACATATTCACTGCATAAGAAATAAAGACTCATCACCTTCATACTCTACTTTATTACAACAGTTCCCAAATTAACTGAAACAAAGGAAAAGGCACAAATCAAATTCACATATTTACAAAGCCCCAAATTAAAGTCAAGATGTTTCAATTTTTCATACTAATTCATTGTTAGAACTAAATTTAAGAATAGACATCCAAATACATCATAAAGCACACTGATCAGAGTCTTATTTTGTCATGGCAAGAGGAGAAAGTGACATTTTATAACACTTTTCTTAATTGGCAGCAACTACGCCTTTTAACATCTGCATATAAACACGGAAAAAATTCATGTACTCCTGGAAGATGGAAATAAGATGCGTAAAGAAGCCCCAATTAAACAATAAACTGGAACCACCCTGCCCCCTTCCCCGGGTATCAACTTGTCAGTTCACCATGTGCTTTGAGTATTGAATTCAGTACTTCTGGAGTACCAGAAATTTTCATTATAAACACGAGGAGAGAAAAAATAGGTGATCGGAAAAATGGAAATATGAATCTGTAACTTTCTTGTTCTCTCTACCTTTCTCTGTCTCTGCTTCTCTTTTTGAGTTCTACATCTTAGTCTGACTTTCTTCTTTTTCTGCCATCTGATCTTTCTCAATTCCTTACTCGTTTCTCAATCTGTTCTCCATTTCGTTCTTCTTCTTCCTCTGATCTTTTTCCATTTCCCCTACTAAGCCCCTTTCTATATCTCCCTTTTGATTAAACTCAATGGAAACGTTAATTTCAGCTCATTTATGTCGCTTCTTATTGAATTAATGCTTTGAACTTCAAAGTATTGCTGATTGTGGTTTGATATTTTTGATTCTGGTGTTGGCTTGGGTGATTAATCTGTCATTATTATTGAGTTTTGAGAGATTAACCATGACATATTTTGAACTCATGTGCGTGTGCAAGTACGAGGTAGAGGCGAAAATTACCTCCTTCCGGCGCGGGTGAGGGCGAGGAAAGAGGAACTGGCGGGGAAAAGGGAGCCTGTTCGAGAGACAGAGTGAAACGGTGCAAGAGAGTAAGCCCCCGGGGGGCGGGGGAGGAGGCGACGGGGTCGGTTAAGAGAGGCAAAGATAAGATACGTGTGTTTTTGGGCAAGTTGGTATTTCATTTGGGCTTGACGATGACTTGGGCTAAAAATAAATGGACAATGGTTTTTGAAAATATTCGGAGACCCCTCTGGCTCCATAACGAGTCTCCATAACAGGTCGACTATACGAACTAATCACATGGTCCTCACTATCCAGCCAGTTTTTCTTTAAACTCAAATAGGGCTCTAAAATATGAAATCAATTACAAATCACAAGCTGTCAAATCACAAAAACCACATAGGATTTCATACATATGGCGGCTTATGATTGGCAGTCAAACTCAATTATTGAAATCCATTTAACTCTATAGAAAATGGGACTACTAAGTCCTCTGATGTTGGGGGCTTAACAGTCTCTATCTATGTAGTCTATTTGACTCCTTTACAGAGCTAGAAATAGTCTTTGAATCATTATTATGCAGCTCTTTAGACCAAACAATTGGGAATTACTACAGCACATATAGTCTCGATCTAGCACCATTATGACTTCATATGATGTTATATGGACATATTGTGTATATTGAGATACTCCACATGGTAATATGACACTATATGTTTGCTATTTTTA
>CAVNYN010288225.1:0-11877 GCA_963692815.1 Nyctanthes arbor-tristis | reverse complement strand
GTCCCCCCCCCCCCCCCCCCCCCCCCCCCAAAAAAAAAAAAAAAAAAAAACCCTGTCCCTAACATCCCCCCCCCCCCTTTTCATTTTACCCTTTACAAAATCCCAAAAAAGAAAAAAGAAAAAGAAAAAGAAAAATGAAGAAAGAAGTTTTTAATGTTTCGATTAGTGATTGTCAATTTCAACTACCCCTTCGACTATCTTATAGATACACCACTGATTTTAGTCTTACCTTTGTGTAACTACTCAAATGTGTTTTATGCAACAAGTGTGCAATACTTTTAATTTGGGTTTGATTTTGTTCGCCAGACAGAACGTTATCCCACTATGCAATATTTGAAGTATTTTAATTTAATCCTTTTTTTTTGTGATCATGCATGTAAAATATTTATAAATTATATATAATTTATTATATTTTCTCGTGATGGAGAATCAAATGTAACTGACTTCTGATTTCTTACACATACACAAATTCAATTGAATTACAAATGAAGCCATTAGAATCACAATAATTTTATACCAACTTAATTCAGATAACGGGAACAATAAAACTATTATTATGCATAGAATTGGAAATCGTGATTTCTAAAATTCTACTTGTAGAAAAACACATTTCTAAATACTATAAGTTGAAAATAGGCGAGTAACTCCATATGGACCACCATATATCATTTATCCCAAAATTATATTAGGTGGTTAAAATTACATTGTCACAAATCAAATTGTTGCATCGAATTCAGCAAGATAATTATAGAAATCTCCCAATCACAATGAGATTATTTGGTGGAGCAAAAATTATTAATATGCGTTTCGGAGGAGATAAAGTACATATTTAAACCAATGTCCCGAAGAGACGTGAATTAGATACACGACGCTCTTCCGATCTAGAGAAGATAGAGTCCGATGCGAGTGAAAACAGTTGAGTTCAGAGAGAGAGAGAGAGAGAGAGAGAGAGAGTCCTATGCATCTGGCCTAACAGTAAAAAAAATCAGGGAGCGAGAGAGTTACGGAAGAATCATTTTATTTTAAAGGGACAAGATGATAATTATTGCCGAGCAGCTTCCGATCTCCAAATAATAGTGAAAAGATCTAAATATCCTTACCTATAGCAGAAATGGAGGGAAAAATTGCGGTCAACCTCTACGCAACACCTTTTATTTAATTAATATATATATTATTTGTTTACATGTAATAAGCTTATTTATGTATCTGTCTGTAAACTTTTTGTTCAGATAGCACAACTCATCAGATAACTAAATGACAATTGAAATACCATTAAGTAAGCTTTCTTTTGCGATCGACGCCCAACCCAATGTATTAGTGTTGGATTGGGCGAGTTGGACGGATTTTTGGTAAACTCTAAATTGTCATTTTACAAATTTTCAGCTGAAATGTGTTTTAAAAAGAAAGTTTTGTTTTTTGTTTTTTAAGAGAAAAGATTAATGTTCATTAGCACTCAAAGCTTGAGATACATCATGAGTAAGGGTAGGAATAAGCCAATTTGGAGCCACTTGGAAATTACAAGAGTTGGAAAATAAAATCGCCTTTTTAGCTAGCTAGGACGTGCGCAGCCATATTGGCTTGACATCTTATGTGTCTTACTTCAAACGAGTTCCTGTGGATCAATAGATTCTGACAATCCCGAATGGTGACGCCGAACTCTGTGTGGTCACTTTCCTTTCCTCCAAGAGCATCCACAACTGCTTTCACATCTAGTTCTATAACCGCCGCTGCAATGCCCCAATTTGTCAGCCAATGAATTGCACTTCTCAAGCCGATTGCCTCTACCTCCTTCGCCTGGAAACTGCCTTCAATTTCTTCCAACTGACATTCGATAAAATTCCCAGTGCTGTCCCTTAGAATCATTCCCAGCCCTGCTCTACCAGTTGAGTTTCCAGTGGCAACGTCCACATTACATTTGAGCCATCCAGCTGGACGGAAATTCCATCGAGCCTCCTTAGCCACCATGTTCTTGACTGGATTAATTTGGTTTCTCGCCTCAATCCATTCCAATAAAGCCGGCGTTCTGCTTAATACTGCTTGCTTTGTCGATTGAGCTTGTCCTCTCCATAGCTTAGCATTACGTTCCCTCCAAATACTCCAAGCAATCGCACACACTTTATTAACTTGATGTTCATTCCTTTTTCCAACTTCGTCGAAGAACCATTCTTTTACCGAAGCACAATGATCCGCATTAACTTGCTAAGTTATTTAGTCATTTTAATGGTTGTTTTCATTCGAAAATGCTAATATTAATTTGCTAGCTTATTTTATTGGTTTATCTCTACACTGTTAAATTTATTAACATTAAAATAATTTAATTGAAACTTATTTATTCTTTTATATTAAGATTTTCTGTTCAAATTCAAACATCTGAAAGTAAATAAACATATTACTTAATTTGAAAAAGAAATAGTAAAACTAAATATTTAGGTCCAAGCCTTGTATACATATGAAAAAGGAAAACCTTATCACGAATAGTCCAAATTCTCAAGCATAATATACATGCCAAACAAATAAATAAGAATAGTTTTAATTAAGGGGCCAAGCTCTACACTAATTTTCTCCTAATTTTGTTACATTATAATGAAAAAGATTAAGATCAAATTTTACTTAACGTCAGAACGCTCACTCTAGGGCGATACACAATTTAATTTGGAGCGTTTTGATTTACTTTCAACTTACAATTGGGTATTTCGCACTTTTTTCTAGTGATGACAACGAGAGAGAGAGAGAGATTGATTAAAAAGTGGTGAAATACTTCTTTCATCCATTGACAAAAGGTACAATAGTTCTTCCATTTTCTTGTTGTCCACAAATGGTAGCATATCATTGACTTAGAGCTAACAAATCCTCTAACATAAGCAAATATTATAATGAACAAAATAATATTATCTAAGTATAATATTTAATAAATAAAAAGGTATATTAGGGAATGATATTAAAATTTTCCTTTCTAACACTATTAATTGCACTTTCCTTATTATTTGTGAAAATTAGAATTGAACTATATTTATGGGACGGAGATAGTATAAATTTTCCTCGTCAAGAAGTGAAAACAATTGGAGAAACTGATAAGAGAAGACGTGAGTTGAAGTTATACACTTGTGGATGCATGTTGCCAATAATTTCGTGTTTGCAAGAAAGCCGCCATGACTGAGGTCAGGACGCACTTCCCGATCTGCACCATGGCACCCTTTTCTTAACTTGGACGGACGTCTATCTTTTGGCAAAAACCTCCATTTTCATATTTTGGTACAGTATTAAGAGCTATAGTGTAACACCCTTAAATATTTTAATATTTTTACTAGTTGTATATCCGTGCATTGCACATAGTAAAATAATTAGGAAAAAAAGTGGTAATTTGAAAAATTAAATAATCATAATTTTATTGTGTATTACTCATTCATATATACATAGATATTACTAGTCCATACATACACATATGTATATATATATATACATAAACTCAGAAATTTTTCTTTTTTACCGTTTCCCTCTATTTTCAGTTGCTTAATTAGGTTAAATCATCCCAGCCATTCACTTTATCTTACAATCTTGGCCATTTATTTTATTATAGGTTTTAATTTTTATTTTAATTTATATTATTTATAGATATATTTGATTTAACTCGATCTATTATCACTATATTTTCCAATTTTTAATCACAATCACCAGATCAAATTTCATTTTTCTACAAATATCTCTCTTTTTTATCTAGATTTTCATTTCTTCATATAATAGAATTCATTCAATCTAAGATTTCTCAAATTTTTTTTACTTTACATTCAAATTTTCCATTATTTCTCTCGAGCAACTATATTTGTGATCTATTTTCTCAATTTTTTGTTTCAACTTATCTCACACTATCTGATTGCTTTTGGCTTAGTTTCAGTATTCAACAATGTTTAGAAAATTAGAAATGCCATCAAATCGGAAGAGCTAACAGTTCAAGGTCATTGAGCCAATATTAATTAAATAATTAAAAATTAATTTATACCTAAAATAATGTAAATAAAGTACATTTTAAGAGTCATTGAAAATGTAATTTTAGGTATAGAAAGGAAATCTCACATTGGTTATTTAATGAAAAGAATTGAGGGCATATACATATATTAAGCTACTTAGAGATGTGTTATTCATAATATGACCTTAACTTATTTGCATTAAGTTTCTAAAAATTTAAAATTTTAATGGATCATTATATAAAAGAAGTTTATTTTAAATCAGTAAATCGTATTCTTCTTTATCTAACACCATCATAGTTTTTCAGATTGGTTTTAGTATTTGTAAATGTTCAAAATTCCGGAGTGATTATCAAACCGGAAAAGCTAACGACGTAAGGTTATTGGACTGATTTTAATTAAATAATTGAAATAAATTAATTTTTACCCAAAATAATATAGAAAAGAATATTCGATTTTATAATTTTTTATCTTTACCATTTTAAAAAAAAAAATTGAAATTTTATTCTTTTTTTAAGAGTCATTGAAAATGTGACCTTATGTATAGAAAAGGAGTCCCCCCTTGGCTATTTAATGAAAAACTTAGAATGTATAGGCATATTAAACTACTTAAAGAATGATTATTCATAATAAGGCCTTAGCATATGGGCCTTGATCTTCTAAAAAGTTAAAATTTTAGTGAAACATTATTTAAAAAAAAGTTTAACGTGAACTAATGAATTATACACGTGTTTATCTCACATCGTCAGATTGTCTTTCAGACTAGTTCTAATATTCGCAAATGTTAAGAAAATTGCACAGTCATCGAACTAGAAAAGCTAACAGTTCAAAGTTCAAAAGGTTGAATCGGGTCGAACCAAGGTCGAGCCGATTTTTAATCAAAAACTTAAAAAATAAATGGTAAGTTTTATAAAATTATCAAATAATTAGCAAAACTCAATAAAAGTGCAATTAAGTGACTTTTAGGCATTATGATTGAATTCTAACATGGATTTGTCATTAAAAAATGTTGAAAGCTCTTCCGATCTATTTTTTAAGAGCCATTGAAAATGTGACTTTGGACATAGAATAAGAATCCACACATTAATTATTTAGTAAAAAAATTGAGTATGTATGCCTATATTAAGCTACTTAGAGAAGAGTTATTTATAATTAGGGCCTTAGTTTATGAGCCTTGAGCTTCCAAAAAGTTTAAAATTTTAATGAATCATTATTGAAAAAAATTTCTTGTGAACCGGTAAATCGTATCATGTTTATCTCACACCGTCGCATTATTTTTTAGATTGATTCCAGTATTTTCCAATGTTTAGAAAACCGTACCATTCATCGAACTAGAAAAACTAACAGTTTCATATTTAAAAGGTTGAATCAGTTCAAATAAGGTTGAACCGGTTTTAATTAAAAACTTAAAAATAAGTGTTAAAATTTATAAAATTGTCAAATAATTAGCAAAACTCAATAAAAGTGCAATTAAGTGACTTTTGGTTATTACAATTGAATTTCCACATTGATTTGTCATTAAAAAATGTTAAAGTTTTATTCTTTTTTTAAGAGCTATTGAAAATGTGACTTTGAACATAACAAGGGAGTACTACATTGATTATTTAGTGAAAATAATTGAGGATGTATGCCTATAATAAGCTACTTGGAGAAGAATTATGTATAATAGAGTTTTAGATTATGGGCCTTGAGCTTCTAAAAAGTTTAAAACTTTAATTAATCATTATTGGAAAAAAAGTTTATTGTGAACCAGTGAACCATATCTGTGTTTATCTCATATTGCCGAATTGCTCTCGGGAATGGTTCCAATATTCGCCAATGTTTTTTTTTAAAAAAAAAGAAAAAAGTGTACTAGTCATCAAACTGGAAAATCTGACAAGTCAAGGTTCAAAATGTCAAATTGAGTATAACTAATTTTAATTAAAAACTTAATAAATAAATGCTAAAATTTACCAAATTATAAAATAATTTACAAAACTTTATAATAAAAGTACAATTAAGTGACTTTTGGAAATTACAATTGAATCCTATAAAGATTTGTCAATAAAAAAGATTGAAATTTGATTCATTCTTTAAGAGCCATTGAAAATGTAATTTTGGACAAAGAAACAAAATCCCACATTAGTTATTTAGTGAAATAAATTAAGGATACATACATATATTAAATTACTTGGAGAAGAGTTACTCATAATATGACCTTAACTTATGGGCTTGAACTACCAAAAAGTTCAATTTTTATCGATTTGAAGAAAAGTTTATTGTAAATCGATAAATCGTATCCATGTTTATCTCATATCATCAGATTACTTTTCTGATTGTTTTTAGTATTCACATATGTTTAGAAAACTGGACCGGTTATGAAACCGGAAAAGTTAACTGTTCAAGGTTTAAAAGGTCGAATCAGGTCAAACTAAAGTCGAACCAATTTTAATTAAAAACTTAAAAAAAATGCTAAAATTTATATAATTGTCAAATAATTAGCAAAACTCAATAAAAGTGCATGTAAGTGACTGTTGGGCATTACAATTGAATTCTCACATGGATTTCTCATTAAAAAAATTGAAATTTTGTTTCTTTTTTAAGAGTCATTGAAAACATAACTTTAAGCAGAGAAAGAGAATCCCCACATTGATTATTTAGTTAAAAAAATTTTAGGACGTATGCCTATATTGAGTTACTTAGAGAAGGGTTATTCATAATAAGGCCTTAGTTTATAGGCCTTGGACTTCTAGAAAGTTTAAAATTTTAATTAATTATTATTGAAAAAATTTATTGTGAACTGGTAAACCGTACCTGTGCTTATCTCATACCATCGAATTGCTTTCCGCTTGGTTCTAGTATTTGCCAATATTCAAAAAACCAGACCTCTTCCGATCTTAACTAGAAAAACTAACAGTTCAAAGTTTGAAAGATTGAACCGAGGTTGAACCGGGTCGAACCGAGGTTGAACCGGTTTCAATTGAAAACTTAAAAAATAAATACTGAAATTTATAAAATTGTCAAATAATTAGCAAAACACATTAATAAAAGTGCAATTAAATGACATTTGGACGTCATAATTGAATTCCCACATAAATTTTTCATTAAAAAAGGTTGAAATTTTATTTTTTTTAACGGTTGTTAACAATGTGACTTTGGGCATAGAAAGATAATGCAACATTAGTTATTTAGTAAAAAGAATTGAGAGTACATGACTATATTAAGTTACTTAAAAGAATGTTATACATAATAGATCCTTAGTTTATAGCCCTTGAGCTTTCAAAAAGTTTAAAATTTTAATGGATCATAATTGAAAAAAACTTTATTATGAACTAATGAACCGTATCTGTATTTATCTCACAATGTCAAATTGCTTTCCAGATTGGTTTTAACATTCGCCAATTCTTGATTTTTCTAATTGAATTGGTCATGACAGTTTAATCTTTTAAACACTGACTAAAATCATGTTAACATATTAAAATATTTAGTCTACAGAAGGTGTATGTAATCATTAATACATATTAGAAAAGTAAAGAAAAAAAAAACCAAAAGGGTCAATAGATCATACGTGCATTTTGTAAAAAAAGTTGGCAATGTCAAATTGCTTTCCAGATTGGTTCCCGCATTCGTCAATTCCTAATTTTTCTAATTGAATTGGTCATGACGGTTTAGTCTTTTAAACACTGGCTAAAATTATTTTAACATGTTAAAATATCTAGTCTGCAGAAGGTGTATGTAATCATTAATACATATTAGAAAAGTTAAAAGATCGGAAGAGCACATAGAATACACGTGCATTTTATAGAAAAAGTTGATATGCATTCATAGACAATTTTATATAGATATTTCAAGGGTTATAAATTAAAAGGATCTGAAAATGATGATTTGTGTTAAAAATGGCTAAACAACAAATTCTACTATAAATAGTGTAATACATGTATTATTCATCATCATTTATTCAAGCTACGTTTATCAGATGTAATATATTTTCTCGTGTGTTGTACAATTGTAGCCTAATACAAACTTCAAAAATTCACCTGTACAGCCTAATACAAACTTTAAAAAAATTTTTCAATGTTTTCCTTAGTAATTTTTTTTTAGACCATTTTTTGTTTTCATTAATAAAATGCATCGTATTATGGATATCACACCTATATTGTTTTTACACACACGTCAACAATCAAATAGTATAACTTAAAATCTTTTTTATATAATTATGTTTAGTCCTCTTTTATTGTTTATATTATCTAGTATTATCATCCCGTGCAATACATGGGTGAAATAACTAGTATATATAAATAAAATCAAATTAAAATGTACGATATTGTCACTTGACACAGAGCAAATTAAATTGTCATTCATAGAACAATACTCTTAAATATTAAATTTATACAACTCCAGAATTACCCTATACCTACATCTTTATTCGACAAGGTGTGGATGATATTCATTTCTTAGAATAAATTCTTTTCCACATTCATTCTCCAGCACATATTTTTGGAAAAATTATTTTTCGCATTTCCTCATACAATACCATACATTCTTCAAATAAATCACTATTCACTAAATCTATTTTAAAAAATTTAAAGTACGTAGACTCCTATTACAAAAGACCCAAGGGAAGAAATATTACAACAAACGATAAATTCTATAAAATTTATCATTTTCCCCTAACATTAATTTTTAACCACTTTTTGTTCTAAAAAGAATTTTAAAATTTTTTTTATTTTTGTTCTAAAATCATTATCATTAAATATTATTACTATTGTACCCTCAACTTCCCCTATATCCCCTTGTAATTAAAAAAAAAGGCTTTAAAGAAAACAAATAATAAATTAAGTAATGTACTAAAAATATTGCCTTAGATTTTATGACCTATAGTTTATTGTATTGAATTAAAGTATAAATTTTGAAACTAATTTAATTTTACTTTATTATTATATCCCCAGTCTCCTAAGTAAGTACTTAATCGAAATGAGAAAAAATCCCAATAACCCAATACTTGAGATTTGTCTTTCAACTGTTAGAATTTTGAAGAAATATTAAATATTTGAAGATAACTTAAAAACTAATAGAATATATATGACAAACATTAATGGATAACAAATAGCAAATTATATATGAAATAAAAAATATATAAATTTTTATATATTATTATAAAATTATAAAATAAAATAATAGGAAATCTATATATTAATAAATGAGAGGTGCTGTGGTACAGTTTGACAGCAATTTTTCCGCCCAAAATGCTTCAAGTGGGGGCTTTTTGGTCATTTTGATTGTTTTGTGGTAACCAATTCAGTAATTTTGATGTTTATCCATTTACTTTTTAGTTTTTAATTTTTTGTCCTTATTTGAATATTCTCTTTGCCGCCCTCTCTCCCTCTCTTTCTTTTTCTCTCAGTCCTCAACCGTCATGCCACTAATGAAATTGATAATGAAGAGTCCTCATTTAGTTTTGTTCTTTCAGTTCGTTTTTACTTTATATATACATATATTAATAGTTATTAATTTCATTGTATGTTATCAAACGGTGAGTTATTCATATTTATTATTTGATATTAATTAATCTTCTTTTGTTATGATGTATATGATTTTATAGTTTATATCATCCGTGACGATCTAATATATTTGTAAAAAATAAAAAAATATATATGTTACTGCAAAATATTATTGAGCTAATAATCATTTCATATTATGTAGTCCCTCTTCAATTGTGTCTTCCGATCTAATAAATTTATTTGTTTTAATGATACCATTTAATAGTAAAAATAACCTTACATTATATGTTTATATGCTATATGTTACTACCATGTGGCCATATAGAATGTACTGAGACATACCAAATGGTTGTGATTTCCCATGCGTCGTGCTCCGATGCACGCTACATGGTTATATATAATCATATGATGTCATACCATATGATAGTAGATTGAGTTAATTACTTTCAATTTACTGTACATTATAATTATTGTAATATGATGCCAACAGAAACGAAAATTTATTTTTACTTATTATTTATGATAATTTATTAAAACTAGATATTGATATTTACGTAGATACTTTGATAAGATGTCTAACAGTATAACGCACGGGTGAAAATCTAGTATAACTAATGGATAAGTATTATTATATAAAAATAAATAAAATCAAATAATAAAATAAAAAAGCATATAAAAGTAGAATATTGGTTTTGACGGAAAAACTTACATATGACTACTGTCTTACGTTTATATATATATATATATATATATATATAGGCTTACCAACCATTTTGACGCATGTTTTTGACAAATATTCTGGTCCCTCATATTAGAATAATCCAACTGCCTATATTTATCTCACAATAATAATTAGAACTCCTATACACCTATCCAAACAACCCAATTCCCTAATCAACTCAAGTTCTACCCCCTCTCCATTATCATTGACGTTGAATTCCCAATCCCTAATCTCTGCAATGTGAAGACACCGGTTAATTGTCCGTTAAGTTCCTGTACTTCCATGACATTGGTGATTAACAGGACTGGAGTTCAGACGTGTGTCTTCCGATCTGGTATGCCTTACTCTCGTCTTGCAATGTGTGATTTGGGTCATAGTCTGGCTTCTAGGGTTCAACATGTACGTGGAGATCAAATGGTTATTCGCTTAATGGGGTAAGTTATTAACATACACACTAGGAAAGAAATTACTAGAAATCCATGTAAATTTCCCAAGCACCTTCAACTGTATGAATAATTGCCCTTTCGAAAATTCTTCCCTTATTACTTGTTTCCCGTTGTGTAGAATTCGATAAGCGTTCAGTGTTAAAAAATGTTGAATTCTAGTTCATAGATAACATGTGATATAACTTTCAAAATTGCTACAGTAATAGTAAAAAGCACCTTTTTTTAATGAAGTCCCCAAGGATTTATTAATATCAATGCTAATTTATGGTTATTGTGACCTATCTTTTTAGAAAAGTAATGAATAAAGTTACACAATGATTATGAGTAAAACGATTGTCTATAAGAATTAATATCTTGACATGGGCATTGAAGGGGTCTGATACATCATATTTTAAAAATTGGACGTAGCTATGTATTTCATGTAACTTTAAAAATTTTTTTTTCCCATGAAAAGCATGTCCATCATTTTTCTTGGTTCTGTCCACATTTTTGTTCTAGTAAAATTAGTTTTTATACCATAGTTTAATGCCTGCTTTTTATATGTGTCTTTATATCTTGATAGGTGAAATTTAGATGGATGCAACTAATGATACTTCTACACCAATAATTCAACCTGATGAGATGGGCCGATAAAGAATGCCCCTTATGTCAGGATGAAGTTTAAGACACCTAAGGAAGCAAGAACCTATTATGAAGACTATGGTCGACAAAAATGGTTTTTGTATGCGTAATCGTACGACAATAAGGTCACGCAAACTGAAATTACCTTTATCAAATATGTATGCTCTCGTGAAGGCAAATATACCAAGAATAATGTTGGAGGCTCAAGCAAACCAGAGAACTATATAAAAGAACGCTCTATAGAAAGAAGTTGGTCAACAATTAGAGGTGGGAGTTATGCTAATATGCGAATCTTGAATGACATTGAAGGTGGCTGTTAGATTGTAAAAGCATTCGAAGATAATCATAACCCTACACGACGCTCTTCCGATCTCCAATTAAAAGGATGAAAATGAGATGGAACAGAAGTATGCTTAAATCAGCCAAAAATCTTTCTGAAGCCTTCAAAAAGGAGAATATAAAGATTGCCAAAGTTGTCTCGATTCTTAGGGGTGATAACATTGGTTTTGATAAGAGCGATGGTTACAACTACCTGAGGAGTATAAGAGCGAAAAATTCAGAAGTTGGTGATGCACAATCCGTCTCTCATATTTTCAAAAGAGGCAAGCAGAAAATCCACAAATTTTCTATGCAGTGCAATGTGACGA
>CAVNYN010288224.1:9045-21939 GCA_963692815.1 Nyctanthes arbor-tristis | reverse complement strand
CTTCAGCTGGAGTCAGGCTTCATCACCGTGCTGTTAGTATGAGGATAATATATTATATGAAGCTATTTTGAATTTCAGAGCAATGTCAACTTGATAACTTGTTATACATCTGCAGGTTGTTGTGGCTGCAGAGACTGGTGGAGCTTTAGGTGGCATGGTTAGACAGCTTTCAATTGATCAGTTTGAAAATGAAGGCAGACGAGTCAGTTATGGCACCCCTGAAAATGCAACAGCAGCCAGGAAACTTTTAGATCGGCAAATGTCTATTAATAGTGTTCCCAAGAAGGTACTCATTTACCTTCCCACAATCAGTGAGCATTACAGAATACATAATTTGGACTGAATAGAATTGCATAGAATTCAATAGAATTGCATGCTTCTGGGGTTAACTAACATAGTTGTTTGAAGTTGGCTATCATGATCAGTCTATTTTGATAGTTTGCATATAACTAAATTAATTGTTTTGAAGTTGTTGCCTCATGGCTTTCCATCATCTGCATTCCAGGTGATTGCTCATCTTCTGAAACCTCGTGGTTGGAAACCTCCTGTTCGCAGACAGTTTTTCTTGGATTGCAATGAGATATCAGATCTTTGCGAGAATGCTGAGAAAATATTTGCAAGTGAACCTAGTGTTCTACAGCTCAGGGCTCCTATTAAGATTTTTGGTGATTTGCATGGGCAATTTGGGGATCTTATGCGTCTTTTTGATGAATATGGATCTCCTTCAACTGCTGGAGATATAGCGTATGCTTTCAACCTATTACATCGTTCTTCCAAATGATTGTGCTGCATAAAGTTTCATTTGTCATTGCTGGCTTCTGTGGTGCATAATTTCCTTTTTACTCCCATTGATGCTTCAGTGTGTTTGAGCAAGGCTTAAACCATGCAATAGCTCAGTATTAGAAGGCATAATAGTGACATGATTCCATTATTCATTGCTTGTTGCTATCCAATAGGTTAATCAACCCCATTTGGGAAGTATGTGTAAGTTACTGTCTGAAACCTTGTAGTTACAAAAGGTAGTAAGCGTTCATGTTGGTAATTTTTAGCCGCTGAAACTTCTAATTATTTGTTGTGGCACTGCAAACTTGCTTATGACTTTTGGCTGGTGCTTCTCCTGTTGTTTGGGGTCATGCAGCACTTTGTTGCTTAGTCAAAAGGCTTCTTTGCTTCTTGTCATGAAAGGTTGCTAGTGAACAAGAGGATGGCTGCTAATAATTTAGATTTAGTAGCTCTGTATCTGATTTGTTCTCAAGACTGCATTATATGCTAATTCTTTCAAAGATTTTTAGGTTCTTAACCCTGGAGTTTGGCTTTTTTATTTATCCTGGCCTGCATATAGATTATGGTTATCAGCCTAAGGCTAAGTTTAGTTTTATCCACCCAAGTTTGGCGTCCTATGGTAACTATCTTGTCTATTAGTCATTCCCACCTCTATTTGCAATTTCGAAGAACCTACTCACTTTCCATTGAAGTTAGAGATGCTCAATGCAACGTCAGTCTGTTATACAAGTATGAATATTATAGAATATCTACTGGAACAGAAGACTGTATTCCCGTCCCTAGTTGCCCATGATTTACATGATAAGTTGCGTAGATTGGCTTTAACTATATCATTGTGTTGTTTGAACTAAAGTGATTTTAAGGTCCATTTATCTTCGGTCTGATGCTAATTTTGCCAATAAACCATTAGGTACATTGATTATCTGTTCTTGGGGGATTATGTTGATCGTGGACAGCACAGCTTAGAAACTATAACTCTTCTCCTGGCTTTGAAGGTACTTTTTGTCGATTCTGTCTCATTGTTTCTATTAACTTTCTGTTTCCTAGCGTTTAGTGCATCTTCTTCCAAATTCTGAACATGTAGGTTGAGCATCCCCATCAGATACATTTAATTCGGGGTAATCATGAAGCTGCGGACATTAATGCTCTTTTTGGCTTCCGAATTGAGTGCATTGAACGCATGGTAAATTGTTTGGGTTTTATTTCTTGTGCTTTTGTATTTTTAATAAATTTGATTGAGGACCCTATCATGTTTCCTTGAATAGGGTGAGAGAGACGGAATCTGGGCATGGCACCGGATAAATAAATTGTTCAACTGGCTGCCTTTGGCTGCATTGATTGAGAAAAAGATAATATGTATGCATGGGGGTATTGGGAGATCAATCAACCACGTGGAACAAATTGAGAATATTCAACGTCCGATTACTATGGAAGCCGGATCAATTGTTCTTATGGACCTTTTGTGGTTAGTTCATGTCACTTTTCTCTGTTTCTATACTGCTAACTTCCCCCACTCCTCTCCTTACACTTGCATATTACCTTGTAGGTCTGATCCCACAGAAAATGACAGTGTAGAAGGTTTACGACCAAATGCAAGGGGTCCTGGCTTGGTTACATTTGGGGTGCGTATTTTTTGCACCTTCTATCTTAGTTTAAATGATGCCTTTTCCATTGTGTGCCTCATTGGTCTGTCAGGATTGGGAGGATCTCTATATGTGAATGTGTGTTTTAATAGCGAGGTCAAATACTATTTAGCTGGCTCAGCTAGGATTGGTGGAGTCTGCCTTGTTATTTCTGTTATGCGGTTTAGTTTACTGCTATTCCAGTATGTTATCTGCGAACTGAAATGAGGTTGAATATCATTTTTTCCTCTCTCTCTCTCTCTCTCTCTCTCTTTTTTTTTAAACTCTTTTTCTGGATATCCTAGTGGCTGTTTGATTCTCATTATTGACATTGATTTATAATGAGAAATTATAATGAGGTGAAATGAGTGGTTTAGATTTAATAGAAGTTTGAAATTTGTGGTTATAAATGAGCAGTTGTCAAATCAGTGGTAGGTGAAATTATAAAGAGAATCAAACAAGGTCTTGTATTTATCCAAATTTATTGTATTTAAAGTTATACCTGGATGATTTTTCAGACATTGAAGAATTTTGACTTCTGTTACTTCCTTTTTTCAGTTATGCACTATTGTTATCTAATTTCTCCATCATTTCAGCCTGATCGTGTCATGGAGTTCTGTAATAATAACGATCTTCAACTGATCGTTCGGGCACATGAATGCGTGATGGACGGATTTGAAAGATTTGCTCAGGGGCGCTTGATTACTCTCTTTTCAGCCACAAACTATTGTGGTATGTCCTAACTTGCACCTGTTGTTCTATTGTTCAATTTTGGTTTTTCAGTTTGAGAACTAAACTATAATTTTCTTATTTCACACACTGTAGGTACTGCAAATAATGCTGGTGCTATACTGGTTTTGGGTCGAGACTTAGTGGTTGTACCAAAACTGATTCATCCATTGCCACCTGCAATTTCATCTCCAGAAACCTCTCCCGAGCGTCATATAGAAGACACCTGGATGCAGGTGCTACTGTTATCTCTAACTTAAGTTTTCTGATATTATCTGCACATACAAGCAATAAATAGTGTCTCATATTGTGCCTTTATTATTCTTCCTCTTACTGTTTTTTCTTTTTTTCTTCTCCGTAATATTAGGAACTCAATGCTAACAGGCCACCTACACCTACTCGAGGCCGGCCTCAAGTTGCTAATGACCGAGGTTCCCTTGCTTTAATTTAGATATTTGTAAGTGCTGGCTTATCCTTCAAGGCTGTTGCTAACGCCTCAAAATTTGCAGTAATCTGTACATAGCACGAATGGAGTATTCTTCTCTTTGTATTCGTCATGGAAACAAGAAGGCTTTGAACTCGTTCTATCATTCACGTTCTTGGTTGGCCTTTAAATGAAAACAACATTCGGAGCACCATTTGCTGGCTGTAAGTTGCCTACTTCATTTGTTGAGAGGAAAGCGGTTCGCCTGGAGATTTTGAAATTTTTACCGCTGTATATGAGAATCGGACGGAAGTTGCAGCATTCCATCATTCTTGGCGGTGTGGGCTGGTGGGTATTACTTGTTACACAAGGTTTTTATGTTTCTTTTGCTTAATTTTCTCCTGGTAGGTGTATTATTTTTACTTATGATTTGATAGGACTGGAGGTGAGCAGGTTCTGTATACGTGATTGGTGATGTTTGAAATCTTCTTGGGTTGGTGTGTGTATAAAATATAAATATAGGAGGGGGTTTGCAGTGTGTAAGTTGTGTTCCTCTATTCTAATTGATACAAGCCCTTTGGCGTAGGAAAGACTAGAAGCCGTTTTATCTGGTGTAATTAGTTGTCTATGTTTTCAAGTTGGTATAATTTATATACTCGACTGGTATGTATGTATAACAAATTTCTTGTAGGGATGGATAGGTACATGAAAATTGTTTCAAGTTTGAAATTTTGAAATGAGAAGGAGTTTGGTAAATTCTCGATTATTATCCTGATTGATTGATGATTCAACCCTTGGAGACGATAATACATCAAAATTGGAGAGACTAACCTCCGGGTATTGCTCATGTTGATTTTATTTTCTTTATATATCTTGAAAGTGGTATGTTCAAGTGCTCAACCATGCCGATTGAGCATGACGTCTAGAATTCATCCACTGGTGAGTGTGATTTTAGACCAAGTTCCAAAAATGCAATTTCGGATTCAAATCTTACCTAGCATGGACTTTGGTGAGGCTAATCTGGCCAACAGGAAAATTTAGAGGGAGAGCTTGACAGATCTCTTAGCTCAGATTCAAATTGGATACATGCATGCATAAATAGATATGATAATTGGGTATAAATTGACTTTAACAGGGATATTTGCACTTGACAATTAGAATACCGAAATAAACCAAACTTGGGATGAACACTTGGCAGCAAGTTGAGAGCGTCTCTAATGTGACAATCTCAAGACGGTCTCTTGACGGTTGGGACTGTTCTTTTTTTTTTTTTTCCTTTTTTTTTTTGGGGGGGTTGACTGGGTTTATATTTCTCTATTTTCTAGACGCTGGATAATATTTTATTAAATATATAGTGTGGGTATTATTGCATTGGAGAAAATTTTCCTTGTAATGTCAATGTCTTGAGTCATGCGCATCTTATATGGTATGGTATCTAGTATGGATTCATGCCTTACTCAAAACCACATGGAGACACAGACAGTGCTTGGACAGATAAGTGGATGGTGTCACATCTTACATCTACTTTTTCAGAGTACTGTTAAAATAAGGAACAATTTTGAACCTATTAAAATGTAAAATTCTGTAGTTGTCATTTATTATTTACATATAAGACATGCGAGGCATATACTTATTGCTAGTAACTAAAAAAATCACATCATCATATATGAAAACTAAAAAGTCACATTTTATTAAAATGTCACACATGTAAATAAAAATTTAAAAAGAATAGAAAAAGTTAGTTATAAACATTAAAAATAGAAATTGAAAAATCATATATAAAAAATTGTCGCTTGCAATTAAAAAAATAAACAAATAAAAACTTTAAACATGGCCTCTGTAACTTGTGCCACATGACAACTCCCATATGGATAGGATGCAAAGCAAGCAAACTGGCTCGGGCAATGCGTGGCTTGGTCCGAACGGCAAAAACTCTGAGTTGAGCCGTAAAATTGAAGCAACGCTGGAGCGGGGTCCTGAGGGCTCAACAAGGATGGCACGGGCCGGCCCATTAATAAGGGGCTAATATGGCCAGTAAATAGTAAAGGGCTGCAGCCTGCTCTTTTTGAAGCAGGTTGCAACCTGATATGCATTTCGCAGCTTGCTTCTACAAATTTTTTTTTCTTTGCTTTTCCTTTTTTCAAATTATTATTTATGTAGAAAAAGAAAATAAAATTAATGACTCAGGGTCGACTTAGAAAAAGTTGGAGCTCAATTTTTCTTAGAATGAGGCTCAAGGTTTTATTTATTTAAAACTCGGCCCAATAAAAACAGAAGCTGAAATTTTAGGCTATCAAGCCGACCCGAGTGGACTCCTCTGCGTCCCTATATATAGAGAACCAGGGAAGTGATGATATGAGGAAATGGAAAGAGTGAAAATAAGCAAAGTACTATAAATAAAAAAATGGAAAACTAGATAATAATTTTGTATAAACGAACGTTAGACGCATGAACTATTCTTTATATATTGAACGGTAGTGGGAGCAACATTAAAAGTGTATTCATATCTGTCAATACGGCTCGTCGTCGTCGTTGGGGTCATAAAGGAACAATGCCCTTAACACCAAGGAGATGAGGAACTTACGGGTTCGATTTGAGTGTGCAGTCTTCCACAAGGAGATAAGGATGCCACTTGCCAGAGCTGATAGCTCTGCCTCTGCAACGTTTCGGCTACGGATCAACCGGATAATTCCAAAGGATGCGACGGTACTACCTCCAGCCACGATACAATAATCGGTCGATGGAATTAAGTGCTAACCCCAAAATGAGCGGCAACTATGGGTCCATAATGAAAGGCGCCGGCCTCCTTTCATACAGCTTTCGAGACTCCTCTCAGGTGTTGGCCTTTGTGAGAGCTGTACATACCTTTGACAAACGTGAAAGCCGTGCTAAACACCGAACCCCATATAAAGTCTTCGCCTACATTCTCAACTACGAGGTTCAACCATGGCTTTATTATGGCTTCTCCTTCCTTTGGATCTTTACCTATAAATTGTGCATACTCTACGAATCATTCATGGATTGAAATCAAATTATTCATTTGGTTCCGCCACATGCTTCAAATTCCCTCAATAAGCCCTTCTGGAATTAGGGTTTATTATGTCAGTAGCACCAAAATAATGTTTAAGCCCCATATGGATGATACATATATGCCCATACCACCAAAAAGGTCCCTATCATTTTTCTCAAGATTGTGATGAGTTCCCAACCTTATAAAAATATACACAAAAATCCCTCTAGATGGTTTTAATTTGACCAATTTCATTGTTCACCTTTTTTAATTAAAAGAAAGGAAAATAACATTAAAACAATATATATGTTTTATTTTCTCTACCTAATTTCTCTCTCCCCACTCGTTCATCTATCTAATTGTAGGCATGCCTACACCCCAAAACCTCCGCAAAAGCCCTTCGTTGCAGCCCCCCCCCACCCACCAAAAAAAATCTCTCTCTCTCTCTCTCTCTCTCTAGATATACACACACTATATTTATCTCAATTAGAGTTGTAATTGTTCTAATTGAGATAAATATAGAAATGTTTTTTTTAATACAAAAAGATGAAGTTTTATTAATGTAGAATTTTTAGTTAATTTGGAGAGATAAATACACACCGCAAGATTTTTTTTTTTATTTTTTGAGGAAAATACACATCGTAAGATTATATTTATATATAAGGGATATATTTCTTTGTCAAATTCATATTTCATATTTATTTATATTAAGATCATCCTGTAATATATAATAATAAATAACAATGTAATAGTAATAATAATACTCCCTCTCCCTCTGTCCCATTAACTTGTTCACTTTGCTTTTTACAAGAAAATATAGGGAAAATAAGTTTAGAAATTAATTTTCTAAAATACCCCTGTCTAATTAGGGGGTGTATTTAACGCAATGCAATGAACCTGATAAGTTTGCAAATATTTTTTTCGATTAGATTTTATTCTCTGTTTTGAATAATCCCTAATTGCTAGGGAAGTAAGATAATGTTTGACTCTTTCTTGATAAGTTTGCAAATATTTTTTATGTTATATTTTATTCTCTATTTTGAAAAATCCCTGATAACTAGGGAAGTAAGATAAGGTTTTGACTCTTTCTTTAGGTTGTAGACGTTTGTTAATTTCTTTTCTTGCTCTCAATTATGCTCCTTGTAGGCTATTTAAGCCACTAACGTGTCATTCAATAATATATCTCATTGAATAATTGTGTTTTACTTTGTTAAGTTTCTGATTACCTAGAAAATACTCATATCTAATTAATTAGGGTATCATTATAAATGAATTTAGAAAATGACACTAAATACAAAAATAGGACAAAGTATGCTGCGGCCGAATCTCCTCTCTCTCTCTCTCTATATATATATATATTATTAAACCCTAACATACATAGAGACATATACATCTGGATTGTTTTTTCACTCAGAATCAAGAATTAAAAAAAAAAGGCTCAGGGAGAAATAGAGATCAATTTCTTGAAAGGGACGATGAATCACCTTATGAAGTTGGTCCTAAACATGGTGTGGGATGCGGCAGCAAGAGTATGGTCCGGCATCATATGTGAGAACGTAGGCAAAGGCTTTATTTGGGGATCCATCATTGGCATGGGTTTCCACTTCTTCAGAGGTATGTACAAGTCTCCCCAATTGACTTGTTACTTAACATCATTTCTCATCTTCTTTTAAGTTAGTTGTATGCCAAAGTCATCTCCCAATGTTTGTGGTCGCAATGTGTCTTTGTACTTATTTTTCTTTGATCATTTCCTTTTTTCCGACACGGCTCTTTTGTCTACAAAACTTTAAAACTATATCTGATTCTCCACTTGTTGATAATTGTTGTGCAATTTGAATCACGATTGGCTATCATAGAGATGATGCGTAATATGTTGAGGACTGTTATTGAAATGTGATTAGTGTCGAAATTTGCACATTTGATATATCATTTATAAGGTACTACACGTTCATTTGATATTTTTCATGATACAAGTCTATTTTTATGAATACATATATAGTCTAAAAATGCAATTAATTGAAGTGTGTACTCATCTACATACTGAAAAGTATTATACATGAAAAATGGTACTTATTGATGTGTTTTTTATGTGTGGCAAGTGTCAGAAGTTCATGGCGCAAGTTGATCAAGACAAGTCGGGATGTTTAACAATTACGTCTACCGTGGGCAAGTGTCAAATAAATTGTGATAACTGGAGTTCTGGAGGTCCAATGAAGATGATTCAAGTGGGATTAGAAATATAATGTAAATATATACCAAATCATCTCATATGACCTGATTCAAATTCGGTTCACAAAATTGTTAAAAGTCATTGTCAATTGCAAGTTGTGTTTTTATCAAGATAAGGTGTTGACTAGTCTGTAGCCTTCACTATTTTGATCATATCTAGAGTTATAGATATTGGATTGGTGTGATTCAAGTTGTAGAATGAATCCAAGAGACTTATCGACAATCTTCATCTTTATCACTTTCTCATATTCGAGACGTAAGTCGATAGAAAAACCGCCAAGAGGAGAGAACTAAAACAGTTTGACAGTCAAACTTGTACAGCTGTTGGTGTTTCATGCATATGTCGAGCTGTAGTTATCCAAATTCTGTGGTTCCAACTCCATTCAAAAGACAAGTTGAAGATCTAAAAATCATATTTTATCATCCAATTCTAAATATGGACGGAACATCTTTCAAAATCACCTACAATCTACAAGTTGATGCATTCACCTGATGGCTGCTAGACAAGTGGGCAGTACTTACTCTTTCAGACAAATCTCGGCCCAAAAACCTCCAATTGACCTGAATATTTTTCCAACACATTGCCAACTCATTTTTAAAGAACCTTTATTTTGGTGTTAAGTCCAAATTTGATGAATATAATCAACAAATTACAGCTCCAACCTACATCAGGTTTGCTGGAGCCAACTGGAATGAGGATTAACTTTGATCAACTTGCAAGAAGAAAGTTTGTTGGATTTCTTCTATATAAAGAACATTCTTGTGGTCACTTAAGTAGAAGTTTTTGGAAATAGAAGGAGGAGGAGGAGGAGGTCGAGAGGCCGATTTTGGGACGAGCAAATGCTAGATGAGAAAAGATAACTTCTCCTATTCGATTATTTGTTCCTATCTCATGTATATTTAATTTTTATACTTACCTAGGTGAATAATGAAACCGTGTTAGTTATATAACTCTTTATTTTGTTATTGATTTCAAATATCATGTACTCTAAACGTCCATGATTCAGGTTTCATCAATGATAAATTATGATTTCATCTCTAATATCATGTATTATTGATTGTTAGAAAATTTATCCATACTTGGTTTTAAAAGTTCAACACGTAATTTTATTTGACTCCTTGTTATTCATTAAATTGTTTACATGTAGTGCTTAGAGAATTACACACTTGAAGCGAAAGGGGATCTACATTAGATTACTTATATTTTGTGCTTAACGATAAATTACTTGCGGTAGTAAAAGATTGATTTCTTATTATTACTCAAATATTGGAATCAATACAAGATATGAATTATTTACTATACATTGGTCGAATCTGCAACCTTGGTAATGTTTATACTTTGGATTGTTTCGTAAACATTCTTATTTTTACTAGTTTATATTTTACTTATCAAATCTCGAAAATCATTTGGAGCCAGGTTAGAGTTAAATTTAATTCAAATTCATTGAGTTGTTCCATATTTATAGCAATGCTCGTGGGATCGACCTTGTTATTCACGTTTCTATATTTCAGTGGATTCGTGCGCTTGCGAGTATTTAAAATTGATACAACAAAATGACTCCAGGTGATTTGGTTGCAGTTGTGTAGCTTCTGGCGAATAGGATTGCTGTCACGCTCCCACTTTTATTACTTTGTTATTATTGTTTATATTCAAGAGTGGAAGCTTTTGAGTCTTATTTTCTTTTGTTTGTGCAATTTGTGGGGACGGGACTTATAAAATAAACCTTTTGCACGACTCTATTTTAAATTTAGAAAGGTTCAAAGAACATAAAGGGTTATATAATTATCTCATTTATTAACTTAGTCAAGCAAAGCTTTTTCCATTGACGTACTTATTGATACAAAAATATTAAACTTCAATATAGCTATTCAGTACATTTATAGTCAAAACACATCTTATATCTTCAAACGCGTCTCTTTCTACATGCAAAATCCTCTTCTATTCGCGAGCACGCTCCGATTTTTTACTTGATTGGCTAATATCTTGGCTTCAACTATCTACAAAATGGTAGAAAATAGGGGGGTGAGTACAACGTACTCAGTGAGTAATAAAATACTTTGTTTTACCTTTCATTTGGGAAAACACTTTTCAATCATGAGTTCAAGAAAATCAAGCAATGCACAAAGCCATTTGATGCACGAAAGGGCCCTATCATTAGTTAACTATTGTCTGTGGTGCGCACATGATTCAATATCAATTCAAAATTGCTAAGATCACATAGCAAAGCCATAATACCACAAAGGATACCACATAGCCAAAATGACCAAGACCACATAGCTGTTGGGAATTTAATGTAGATTCCCCGATTACTCCTACAGGACCGTTGTTCAAGGAATTTAGTTGAGACAAGAAAAATAAAAGACGAAGACGAATTTAACGGACTGTCAAAGCTTTCCACTATATGATTAAAGTCGCTACAACCATACAGAATTTTCACTAGCCAAAACCCATCTCCCAAGTACAACAAGAAAAATATACCAAGTTTTACCGCATCTACCAATTTCTACTCTTTACCTAACCCGCGAAGAACTAAAGAAATCTCAAGACGCTAAGCTACTATTTTTCTTCACAAGACTCTCTGACCCGACCCAAGTGACACCGAGAGAATCACCCTGAGTTTTACCACACCTAATTTTCTACTCTTCGAACACACCACAAAGAGTTACAAGAAAACTCTTCAAGGTGCTAGACTCACTAATTTTTCTCTCAACTCGCTTGTACTACTTGTGTATAAAAGAAGAAGAAAACATTTCTATTTATAGGCTTCGTTTCCTTGGAAGACAAGACAATCCTTCTATGATTTGGATTCCTTTTTCCTCCTAGATTCTTCTTCTTTCCCTTTCCTTTTCCTTTTCAACTTTAGATTATTTTTGACAACAAACCCAACAAAACTATCGTTTCTTAACATTGAGCCCGGCCCTGCGGATCTAACAACTAACAGTCATTACTAAGGGGTCAGTTCAGTTACTTTAGTTTATTTAGAAACTAGGTCAATAGACCACGCTAAAACTGAAAAGATATCATCTAACTAGTAGACAAGCTTTCTAGGCCCCAAATAACTATACCATGTCTATAAAAACGTTATAAGTTTCTTTTACATCCGATGCAATATCAACGTCATACAGCTAACACTAGATTAAAATTATAACTAGTGCTAGTGAATTTTCACCGACCACCGACCATGGTATAGCAGGTTTGTTCCAGATATTGATTCAGATGTTTTTGAGCAAGCCTCCTTCCCAAGAATTTTATGGGCCTATATATGGCCCCAAAGATGTTGGGCTCTTATTGTGTGATAAAGGAGCCGGTCCAAATTTAAAGGTCTCATTTTTCATGGTTTGTGCGCACTATGTTTCATTTCAACAACCACTTTGACCGGTAATTACAGGTCACCACGCAAAAGACATGACCGGCTGAGGAGGTGATCAACAACGGCCGAACTGCCCCATGCCAACAAACACCCACCACTAAAAATTCTCCGCCATTCGTTTGTGCTCTCCAAGCGTCTCTATAAGTTGTCTTGTTCTGCCGCCGTCGTCGCCGGGAGCCATCTGCTCTTTTGGTAAGGATTTTCTCTTAATTTCACCTTGTGCTGTTCGCTTTGGTTATATTTTGCTGCCTAGATCATACACTCTTTTGAATTTTGTGATTTTTGAAGGGTTTTAATAATAATTTTGTTTCTTCCATTCAAAATAATAATAATAATAATTTTGTTTCTCGGCACTCATTAAATCTGAATTTGTTGAATTTTAGGTGTTTCAGTGGTGGAGATTAGCTCAATTTGGCATTATCTGCGATTTTCAAATTTTCACATAACTTCCCTATAATCTATTTTGGTACCCATTAATGTGTAAGCTTATCTGAAAATTATGTTTTCTACATATCAGCACATCATTATGTGTTTTTTTATGTTTTGAAATCAATTTTATGTTCACGCTGCTTATTTTTCAGAGTAAAATGTGATGACAAAGTTATTAGAACTTTCTGATGTTTGGTTATGAAAATGTTTAGCACCATCTTGTTCTGCCATATGTTTTTCATCCTTAAATTTCCGTGCATGTTTGGATTTGAATAGCAATTGTACACATCAGATGCA
>CAVNYN010288219.1:1357-19215 GCA_963692815.1 Nyctanthes arbor-tristis | reverse complement strand
ACACGACGCTCTTCCGATCTGTGCAAGGTCAAGTATGGGACTTCCAGTCACAAGTGTCCAATTGAGGCTGGGCACTGACTTCTAATACAAAGAGGTTCTTTATTTCCATCACTTTCTTTCCCGATTTGAATAAAGAGGACTTTTGGTTCTCATAATTATCGAGATCGGAAGAGCACACGTCCTGGTTTCGCATATGGATATAATTTTACTACTGACATGGATGCTAATTATCACACCCCGCTAGAGAACAGGGATAGTTGGTAACCAGCCATTTTTTCAGTATCATTTCAATTCAATTTTTTGTGGTTATGTGCAGTGTTCTTCCATCCAATCCCCGCCACCCCACACACCTCAAAAAAAAAAAAAAAAAAAAAAAAAAACCGAAAATGTATAAAAATTGAGTAGTTCTCTTATCATAATTTATGTGCAACTATACCACAATTTTCCATTTTTGTGTGTATTGTTATGCCTTGTAGTACTGAGACAAACGCGTGCTAATTATCTTGCTAAATGCACGGGGATACATGTAATAAAGGCATGACACTGAGGTTCATGAACCAAATAGTAGAACTGTGCAATCAGGATATATGGGCATTCTCAAATGAATAATGCTATGTAGTACGAGTGGTGCTTGGCACTAGTCTAGATGGCATCCAATGTGGCATTAAATGATAAGTAGAATTAAATGGATAAATAAATGATCTACTTAATTCAACTTATCATTTAGTACCATCTTAATATGGTGCCAAGGACCAGTGGTGCTAAATAGCATTACTCTTCTCAAATAGTGGGTGTAGAAGCTTCTTTGCGTGTATTCATATCGTGTATATAGTACTAGAGAGTTATTCATTTACATTGGGATCTCCAACATTAGCCTATAAATAGAGGTAGCAGAGTTCATTTGTAAAAATCAAGACATCCCATAGTTCTAGTTAAAGATACAGGTTTAGAGTTGAGTGATATACTTATACAAGGTAAAGTATGGGATTTGTATTCACAAGTGTTCAATAGACTGTGGGTACTGACTTCTAAGACAAAGAAATTGCGTATTTTTCTCCATCAGTTTTTCCTTTTATTCTTTGGATGTTCACTTACTAGAGTAATGCATACCTATGGGAGGCCCACTTAGCGAATCTTTAGGGAACGATAAGGCCATGTGGTGATTGAGATCACTAAGTCTATGGCATAATGTACCTCTGCGTTACAGTGATCAAGTGAAGTGTATGTGTTTACTAAAATTTGCAGTGGTCATATTACTATCTATATAGACTTCACCTTTAACCTAGAATGGTTGGAAGTAAGACTTGAACTGATTATAAAGAAGAGACTAAGAGCTTGTTTGGTTCTCATTATTTTGGGAAATTATAATGAGGAGAGAGGTAGAATGTGTATGGAAATGTAAAAAGATTTGAAATACGTGGTTGTAATTGAGTAGTTGTCAAATTAAATGTCAAATCAGTAGTTAGTAAAATTATAATTTGGGAGAATAATGAGAATCAAACAAGCACCAAAGTTGTAATGAAAAGCGCTTAATTGTTTAGAATTACTGTTTGGATTGCCTGCCTTTTTTTTAATAATCATTTCAATTCAATTTTATGGTTTAGAGTTTTTCCATAGCTTTCTTTCCAGGTTTGAGTAAAGAGAACTTTTGTATGTCATCATTTATGTGCAGCAAAACTGTAACTTTCTGCTTTTGTGTATGGATTGTGCTACATTCCTACTCAACTTCACACCCCAGATCACACCTGGAGTATAAGATATTAAGATTACATATATGCCCTTAATAGAAATAAAACCTTGAAAAATACAAGTACATGGGCAAACAAGGGTAAAAAGGGAAGTTTAGGACGAAGTTTTAAAAGGTGTCACGTGGGGTTTGAAAAAAGGTGTGAATGTAGTTTAATCCTTTGTGTATACAAGGATAATTTTAGTACTGCATGGATGCTTACTGTCACACGACGCAAAAGAACATAGATTTTGCAAGAAGGGTGTGAGTCTGAGGCCCGTAAACCCTGCGGCACAAGATAGAAACATAGTAGAGTAGTTACTGTTATTAGAAGCTTCTTTGAATATATTATGTAGATAATTTTGTATGAGCCAATCATAGAAATTGGAATCTCCAACGTTGGCCGATATACATAGGGTTAGCTAATTTGTGAGTCATGCTATAGAGTGAGCTTTAGAGTTGAGTGACCAAGTATGGGACTTATAGTCATATTGTTTAATTGGAGAGTTCTAATGCGAAAATATAGGTGTGAATATGGTTCAGTTTGGGTGGTTCATGAGAAATTCAGTCCAATCCGCTCAAAGAAGTTCAAAATTTTTTCAATTTTATCCTACCCAAGTCTGTTTTTCATTTTGAATCAGTTTCAAATGAGTCAAATTATCGGTATTAGTCCAAGTTCCACATCAAAATATAAATATCAGAATCAGTACATGCCAAAAAATTGTTTTAGTACCATTGCTAGCTAAAAGAAAATATTGCAAGCCGTAATAACATATTTCTAGGTTATTAAAATGACAAACTCAGAACTTCTAAAAAACACAGCAATAAAAACCTTTTCCATACGTCAAAAAGATTTTCGTCTTTGTATTAAGACGAATTACTAAATTATTGTTACTGTCCTGCTTTTTCTGCTTCAGAACAAGAAAATTTCTTAGATAAATTTTTCGATTTTCTTCAGCAGTTTGCCTCGTGATCAGATGATTCAGTGTACATAAGGGAATTCTTCGAGAGAAACAACATGGATATAAATGATGCAGAAGATGTTTGTATATTTTGCCCATAAAGTTAAAGAGGCTTTGATATTTGCACTCGACTTCATCAAATTTGGGGTAATGGACATTAGGATTTTAGACTTTTCAGTTCTTCTTACTGTTGGGGAAGCCGATAGGTAGAGAGAAACTAAGGTTGCCTAGTGCCAACTGCATTATCGTGTAAGTTTAATGAATGTGGATAAGTCTGGGTTCGTCTGGTGGGCCAACTGCATTGTTGTTTATGTTTAAAGAATGTCGGATAAGCCCAGGTCGGTCTAGTAGACCACTGCAGAGGTTTTCTTTTTTATTTATTTACTAACACACAAAGTGGACCTTTTTTTTTAAGTATTTTGGTTTAAATCCGTATTAATTTATTTTTGTTGAATAAGTCGGTCTTTAAGTAGTGGAATCTAATTCAATCCATTGCAAGTGAAGACTAAAGTAATTAATCAATATGGTAGTGGAGGAAAGAAATATATTTAATTTAATACTCGTGTTGTTCTAGGCAACATTGAGGGATAGTCAGATTCATACGTATGTGGAATTAGGGCAAACGTGTGTCAATGAAATTAATCTCATATTCTATAGATGAATGGGGCAAACTAATATTACCTGAAACCATTATAGTTTCTATAGCACTTCTGGACGGGATCATGATAATTAGTTGTGCTATTCATTTATATTGCATAGGCATGCACATGCTTCAAACATGTTGACGCCTTGTATTTTGAAAAAGTAGGAAACACACATGTTGATTAAATTTTAAGATTCGTACATGATACTAAATACTTCTTAAAATTCATGTTTAAAAGGCCGACTTTGATATTAACCCTGATCCTTTTTTTAAATGACCAAATGCAGATACCGTGGAAAGAAACTGTGAGGCATCGATAAAATGCCTCCAGAACAAGGGTTACCCTTGCAATCCGTATCTTAATGGTAACTCCGCTGAAGGCTTTCCAGGGAACCAAGATAGCATCTATACTCACCCAGGTGGAACTGTTAAAGAACCAGATGGATCACTAAGTGGCAAGCCTCCTGAATCTTCTGAAGAATCCAAACAAAGAACCTTCGGCCATCATGACTTTGGCGTGTGGTCAGCATCCTATCCTGACTCTAACAATGTGCCAATGTCGCAGCTGAATGCCTTTGAGGGACGATACTACCCATTCGCAATAAATTACCGATTTCAGTATACCCCATTAAACATGATTCCTCAAAATTATCCACATGATTACCGCTTACAAGATTTTCAGTATTTTATCGTTATTGATTTTGAGGCAACTTGTGACAAAGAACAGAATCCTCATCCACAAGAGATAATTGAGTTCCCATCAGTAATTGTGAGCAGCGTTACTGGACAACTGGAGGCTTGTTTTCAAACATATGTACGGCCCACATGCAACCAACTCCTGAGTGATTTCTGCAAAGATCTGACAGGCATCCAACAAATCCAGGTTTGTTTTGAACATGTTCCTTCCTTTTTTGTGTTAGTTGTGGAAATAAAAAGATAGTTAGGAGATACCCATATGCTTCATTGAGGGAGAGATAGTGGTGTATATTAAGATGGAAGAAAACTTACAAGATCACATCCTTGCAATGCAAACATGACATTGCACAGCCTTTTGCTACTTGAGATCGGAAGAGCGTCGTGTAGAATTCTTTGCTTTTCTTTTATTCCTTTCATTGAAAATCCTTTTTCCTGGATAAATAAAGTAATTGTTGAATGTGATGGGTATGGAAGTATAACACTTGAAGTCATGTCTGAAGAATTTTCAGCATTTGTAAAAATAATATGAGAGCAAATTGAGAAAATAGTTTGGAAGCCATCAACTGGACAGCCCAAAAAACCATTTTGATTGGTAAAAATTTTGCCAAATGCTTGAGATGTATGTCTGTTTTGAGAAGTTGCTGATTATATGCTTCAGATTGTCTGATGGCATCGTATATCTTTTAGTCCAAAACATATCAATTTTCTACCATAAATTGTGATCATTAATGAACTTGTACAGTATTTCTCACGAAAATTTTTGCTTTCTAGGTGGACAGGGGAGTTACACTGAGTGAAGCTCTTCTTAGGCATGACAAATGGCTTGAGAAAAGGGGAATTAAGAACACAAACTTTGCCGTGGTTACGTGGTCCAACTGGGATTGTCGGGTAATGCTGGAGTCGGAATGCCGTTACAAAAAAATCAGAAAGCCTCCATATTTCAATCGGTAAATTTCTGGTTCTCACATGCCCGCTGTCAAGCATAAAACTATTCTCTGCCATCTAAAAATCGCTGATATTTAGTCTTTAACATGTGTTTGCCTCTCTGCAGATGGATAAACTTGAAGGTTCCTTTTTGTGAGGTTTTTGGTGGGGTGAGATGCAATCTCAAAGAGGCTGTCGAAATGGCTGGCCTGGCCTGGCAAGGTCGCGCACACTGTGGTCTGGATGATGCCAAAAACACTGCCCGTTTACTTTCTTTGCTTATGCACAGAGGCTTTAAATTCTCAATTACTAACTCACTCACTTGCCAGTCTATTGACGATTCCTATACTTGGAAGCCGACACTGCAACAACAGCCTTTCTTTGCATCACCTCAACCTCAGAAAGTGAGGGAAGCACAGGCTTCAGTGATGCATTACCATCCTTGTTGTTATTGCGGGGTGAAAAGCAGCAAAGGAATTGTTCGTAAACCAGGTCCCAAGCAAGGGAGTCTGTTCTTTGGGTGTGGAAACTGGACTGCTGCTAGAGGTGCTCGGTGCCATTACTTTGAATGGGCTTCTACCTGATATATGATGATTCTGACCGTAAAATGAGCTCTACTACAAGTTGTGAAAAGTTTTAAAAAAGAAAAACAAAAACAAAACAAAAAAAAGAAAAGTATCGGAGGCGTTTGGTTTCCTTGTTGAGGAAGCAAATTGTGCCGTTGCCTTGGTTAGGTTTATCCTTTCTCTTCAGGGTACTTGTAGATAGTTGGGTAATGATGCTGGAGACACTGGGTGATTGATCCAGCCAGTCTAGATGACTTGATGTTGACAAAAGATGGGAACATATTTTATGCGAGGTATCAATAGTGTGTTATCGCATGCTTAATTATCGTTAATAATGTGTGAAATAGGGTATGTATTTACAATGAGAACGGAGTCTGTTTAATTGGGTTTGGAGTGCTTTTCTAGTTGTCTTGATGGCTGTGGTTTCTAAACGCTTCTCTTGGTTGCATTGACAGGGTCATGGTTGGTAATCTTACTGGTTAGAGCATTTTTTTATCATTTGAAGCAATTTCCATGTATAGTGAAATTACCCATTTAGGGCTAACAGTATACCCCCCCCTTAATTGTCTGATGATGATGCAATAGAATCATCATCAATTAACATAGAAACTGTGGAAGCCATTTTAGCTGCTCAATAATATATATGGGGATTCAGCTTCTTTTTTTAGGTCTTAGTTTGCTTATTGAGCAATTTAACGTGCCAAACATTTGTCATGATTAATGTTTCCAGCTCAAAAGGTGTTACATCATCGATGTTTTGTTTCCGCACGAGAATGAGCATCTTGTGTGATTTATTTATTTTTTATTATTATTATTTTTAATTTAAAAAATAAAAGAGGGAAGGGGGGGGGGGGAGTGATTTTCTAAGGAGACACTTCAATCTCTAAACCCTCAATCACATACAGTCACGTGGTATTTTTCACTCCGTTAGGGGAGAGTTAAGTTCTCTATAGCCAGATTTGTGATGCAAATTCACGTGTAATTTTTTTTCTTTTTTTTTTTTCCCCCTTAAAACATGAAGTTGCACCAAGGGTCCCTATTTATTGCTTTTTAATTAAGTAACCAAGCTCAGTTTTCAAGTGTAAGCAAATTTATTCTTAACTAATCGCTGATGGTAGGGGACGTCTTTCTCCCCCAAGTCGGTTCTTTAAAAAATATACGTCTGTCGTCAAAAAGCCTCTTTCAAAATGGAAAAAAAAAAAAAAAAATACTTCAGTCCCCATAAAGTCTCGTCCAAAAGAGTAACGGTGCATGTCCCGAGAAAGCACCTGAGGCGATATCTGGTGAGATTTTGCCCCATCAAACCCCCTCCCCATTTTAGACACGCAAATCGGGGTATTCCCATTCAAATCCAGATCCAAACTCACGACGCTCTTCCGATCTGGAATTTCGGCCGGCGAACTAACATCGTCTGACCATAATCCGGCGACGGGAAACCCACATCCTGCGACCAGCGACCTCTTAAAGTATAGAATTTCACGTTCGAGGCTGCAAAATCCCCGAGTAACATAATGCCAAATAGCAACATTATCTGTAAATGGACAGATTATTTTTCTGCTCCTTTATCATCTAGATGGATTTACTAATTTGCAAATAAATTCTTGCTTGATCTTGAACTTCAAGTTGTCCTTTGCCGGCAAAGTTTTGACTTTTAAAACCCCTTTTGCTGGTCAACCGCGAAGTTATAATTTTTCACGACCTGATGAAGAAATACTTAAATTCAGGGCATTGTTCCTTCCATTTTTCCAGTGATGCTGGAATGAGTTGCTCTGCTACTGGTGTTGGGTGGAGCAACGAAGGAAATCGGTAATGGCTAATGGAGGTGGGTGGGGTTTTTGGAGGAGGAGAATACGGAGACCCAGATCCCTTTGTTCTGCAAACGGGAATAAATGGACGGGCATGTAAATTTCCTTTCAATTTGAGGGCATTTTGGACATTTCAGAGCTTTGGGTGATCTCTCGGGTGCAAGATATTCGGGACACCTGTCATGTTTCCCTCCAAAATAGACATCTTCTCTAATTGCTCTTTGAATTCTCTTCGAATCACTTTTCCCCTTTCAATCTCCCTTCTACAACTGCCTCCTATTGTCATCTTTGCTTCTTTTCTATTAACAAGAACTTATGGTTAAATTCACTTCAATTAACACGAACTTACAATTAGATTCACTGTCGAATAGTTTTTTAAAAACTATCTTTAACAGAAGTTCTTTGATACGATGAGATTTAACGTATCATTTTGAACAACAGATGGTGACATGAAATTGACCATGAATTTTCTATATTACCACTGCAAAATGTATTATTGATATCACTACAAAAGAAGCACCAAAATTCAAATAAGGTTGAGAAAAATTCAAATAAGGTTAACGGTGTAATTTTCAGCACCAAAATCAAGTGTCTTCTGTTTTACATAACAACAGAATTTGCAGTCAGAAACTCAAATACTAAACAACCGCTGAGAAAAGAACGAAGATCAGTGCTAAAAGAGCATAACCTCTGTGACTGTAACTGGTCTACTATTGATACACATTTAACTTCTCTAATGGGACTAACAATTACAGATACTGTCAAAGGAGATTATTATAACGGAGAATTGCACCCATCATCTGGTTTCCACGATCCCTCATATTTTCTGCAATCACCAACACAATCAAAAGTGTCATTGAGTTCACACAAGAAAATGTAATGCAAAATTGCATAATAGTTGCAGAGCCCGGGAGGCTTGATCTCTTGCCTGCTGCATAGGAAGGTACAGCTTGAATTCTGGTGGGAGTTCCTCCTCTGAATAAAGGCGGTCAGAGAAATATATTCTCCTCAGGCGGCAATTTGGATGAACCTGAACTCTCAGCGTTTCAACATAGTTGGTCCCATATGCACGTCTAGTCAAATCAGTAAGATTTAGCTGGATCTGATTCCATCCCTCATCCAGTTTCAAAGGCATGGTGCAGATATAAGGTTTCACTCTTGTGACAGCCTATAATAGAACAGTGTCAATTTCAAGTTGCACGTAAAGAAAACAAGGAATCATATATTGATTTAAAAGTCTGAAGCACCCTACAGCCCCGAAATTAGTTCTGAAAATTCACAAAAATGAGATACAGAGACTAAAAATGTAGCATCATGGCACAGCAAGCCACCCACTGTTATCCAAATGGGACCTACTTGTTTTGCAACAAATGATGGCATGCCACATCACATTGGGGCAAAATAAGCTGCCCTCATGGTGGCACTGACAAATAAAAGTTTTGCCACCCCGCCCCCTTTTCCCCTTTTTCTTTTCTCTCTTTCCCTTCAAAAATAAATAGATAAATAAAAAGGTCAAAAAAAAAAATGCCCTTTCAATCTACGATCTTCTATAATACCCAGGAGCCCAAAGGAAGAAATTCCATTCCAAACGAGATCTCTATGTGGACAAGCTACCTAGTGCATGGCAATCCCACAAGCCGCAAGGCTGTGGTCCTGATAATCTTATTTCTTTCACTTCTGCTTTCTTGGAATTTAGTATGATCTACCATGTTCAAATAACTTTCTTATGAAGATTAGGTAAATTCTTTGGCAGTCCAAATGCAGATGTGTCACACGAGGACAAGAATTATTTTCTTTGGCTTTTTTCTTCGCTATTGACTTCACCATACTCAAAACATACAGCTAAATATGTCAGACACCAACTTCCCACATATGCATCATTCATGTAAACACATAGTTATTGATTCTGAATAACATGTAAATAGAAATAGAACAGGACACAACTAATCATTTAAGTACGAGATTTTCTGCACAAGAATTTCAAAGCCGTGTTTGGAGAAATCAAGTTAAAAAGTAAACAAAAATAATTCTGTCAACAAGTTAGCCCTGTCAAAACAATGTTCTCCAGTTTCGATTAGCAGTGGAAGACAAACAGAAAAATAAATTCACCAGAATATGTAAATCGAGAGAAAGAAAGTGTATTGAAAGTATCCATCTAGGGGACAGTTAAAGAGTGAACCTGACTTCTTAAGTACCAACAATCGATAATAAGAATAAAATCAGTAATAAGTTAATCTTAAATAGACACTAGGAAGACTTACAGACTTGAAAATTAGAAGCTCGAAATCTTCGGCGAACATTCTTATCATCCAGCACCTGAATTTCAAACGTGAAATACTTCTTCATATTTTTTACAATCATGACCAAGAATGGTAGCTTTATTCCAAGTGTTGCATTTGGATCCGCAGGACATGTAATAAACGTCGACTGGATGTTTGCCGCAGCTATCTCGAGAACATTAGATTGTATGTCTTCGTCTTGCAATCGCTTGACATGACCATTGACTACTGCAAGAGATTTTGACGACATAATTGTACAAAGATGTCAGCTGCCTCAGTTATGCAACTATGTACTATATTTTACGACAAAAGAGGGGGGGAAATGATGTAGGAGAAAACTGTAGAACCTACCACCAGTTTGACAACTAATCAATTATAAGAGCATTTCTTGTGGGGGGAACCCAAAGTGAAAAATCAAAGGGGAAAAAAGCTTCAAAAGAGGAAGGAAAATCAAGGGGGGAAATCCTATATCAAGGGTGGATTCTATAGAACAGGGCCAAAATCCCCCCCCCCCCCCCCCGCCCCCAAAAAAAAAAAAAAAACCCTTGGTCACATACAAAAGGTGATTATTCCCCTCCATTCCACCCTTACATTATTTGGTGGAAGTTGATCAAAGGTGAAAAACCCCATATTTGGGTTTTTTTGCCCCAACATTAATATTGCTCTAACAAACACATTCCAAATTTTCATTAAATCTCAGCCACTAATTTCACCTCATTGTAATTTCCACAAATTATAATGAGAATCAAACATGAAACACCCTTATAGTCTTTTCAGTAACTGTTGAAAATAAAGCTATACTCATCAAGAATGGTAGCAAGACAGTGGATGGTGCTACCCTTTTGTCTGATTTAGGCATTCATTGAAACCATAACCATCAGCAAGCAATTTGCAAAGAGTCAACCAATTCTCAGACTGGACAATCATTAGCACCAAATGACAAATAATGGCCTCTATTCATTCTTAACAGCTCTCTCTTTTCCATCTCTCAACTCAAAGACAATTTTGGAAAATATACAAATTGCTATGTCATCGTCTGACCATCTAAAGGAAACTTGATCCATACCTTTTGGGGCAAAGCACAAGGACGACACAACCAAGGGCCAATTAGGTGGATTTACACAGATACATCACAAATATTTCCTCAAAAGTTCAACGTAGAATTGGCAACGTAATACAATTACAGAGATTGCTAAGCATCAAAATTGAATATAAGCAACATCTGGTCTTGGCTGCCCTTTTCACTCAGCGAGCAATAAGCAACAGAAAGTATTAGAACCATACTCCAAAAGAGAAAAAGACACAGAAAAGACTTTACCTTCTTTATCCCATATCTGTAAAGGCTTGCTCCTGTAGAAAAATCAAACATAGGACCAAAAATGATGAGTTAAATAAATAAATAGATAAATGAATAAACCACGGCATCAATTCAATTAAAACAAAGGCAATTGGAAAAATAAAGTAGCATACCCAAGGCTGTAGAGAATAGAGAGGAAACCAGACTGAAACGTGTTCTTAAACATCTCCTCAGTTACTTCAATACTCGTCGTACTGCATAACATTTAATTTTAAAAAAAAAAAAAGCCTCAATTATTAAATTTAAATAGTCAATTTTGGGAACAAAATTCATTGTTAAATCGAACCCTATTTTTCTTTGGTTATATTTTTTCTTTGGTTAAATCGAACCCTATTATTTCAAACATTACCGAAGATTACACCGACGCACATACGATCCCAGAAAATAAATATGACATATAAGCACTTGTAGAGAGAGAGGGAGAGGGAGAGGGAGAGGGAGAGGGAGAGAGGAGATCGGAAGAGCGTCGGGCAATAATGGAAGCTCCGGGAGAATGCAATCTGGCTGGAGAAGACGAAGTACGAAAGAAGTAGGCCGAATTTGTCACGTATGTCATGTCGGCCCGCATTCAAATTTTGCTAATTGCAACTCGGCCCCCACAACTTATTCAATATTATTTTGCTAACTTTAAAACTATTATATGTATTCTATTTAGGCTCTCCAATTAGTTTTTTGATACAATAGGCTCTCCAGTTATTAATCAATCAAGGAAAACCCACTAAATTTGAACCACCACCAGTACACCAGTTCTATACCGTGAAATTCAACCTGTAAGATTGAAAGGAAAGACCATTTGTAAAGATGTTGTGGAGGAAAACGTTATATAAAGTTTGATCTTTAAAAAAAAAAAAAAAAAATCTATAGATATATAGACAGCTAACATTTTGAAAAGTTTTCTAAATGTCGCTCATACTTGAAATTCGAGTTTCACGCTTCATCATACCTTATTGCAGTTTATCACGTAGTACTCGTTTATTGGTGCACTTAGATACTCCTAGACCCAAGACTCAATCCTTAACTTTGACGTTTTGTCGTGTTTTATATTTTTCAGAATTTTATAGACAATGTTTGTCTTTTGCTTTTTCCATTCACCGAAAAGAAAAAAAAAAAAATGAGGAGGAAGAAGAAGAATCCATGTTGTAGCGAAAGGCACCCTTCAAATACTAACGAGACTGAACGTGCAATACATGAGAAGAATTATCATCTTATTTGACATACATCCATGTATCATCTTTCGCTTTCATTATTACATGACTTAATTGTTTGGGACAAAAATGTAACCAACGCTAAGATAAATGTATGTATGCTTATCAAATAAACATGGTTATTTTTTTTATTGTTGTTGTTCGAGACTAGGGTGGAAAAAGAAAGAAAAAAAGAAGGGGGTGGGGGGAGGGGAGCTACAACTTATCAAGAAATCGGAGGTAACACAAACTATAGATCCAAAACAAAAAGTTGAAACATTCATTATTATTTATTGGTATTATTATCACTACTATTCTCAACAAGAGTGTACTTATTCCATGTTCTGGGCAAAAGAATCACAGTTCTAAAGTTATGAACTTGAGAACAAATATACACGGTTGCATATTCAGGTCTTTGAAAGAAGACAGCGTGCCCGCTACCTATCCGCCCCTCTCTCCTTGAATAATAATTGATTCTAAGAATGAAGTCCTTTCGAGACGAACCTATGTCAAAGATAACTAACATACTTATTAAACTAAACAGACAAGAAATATTACAATGTGATGTGCTCTTCCGATCTGATACAAAGTTTTCATACCTCTATTAACTCTGTCCTTAGCTTTGCTGATAAGTGGGGATAGGCACCCCGCATTCTGTGGTTAACGTTTTGAAAGCGCCTTGTAATCTTCGAGTCACAGGTCCCACACAGCCATCACCGATTGTGCGACCATCAATCTTAATGACCTAATACAGTTCAAGACAACATCCTAAGGACACGGGAAAAACTAGGAAAAAAACTTAAGAGAACAAACAGTGTTCTTTGCTTCTAAAGAGTCGAGTAAAGAAAGTGGCTTCTAGAGACAAAGGACTCAGCACCAGTATTAGACCAGACCATTATGTTTTTAATCTAACAAATGACTTACCGGGCTGAGCTCCCCCATAGTTCCTGTGGTGAATACCTGAACAAAAAACAGTTCATCAAAAAGGCAAATAGAAGAGTATTAAGTGGAAGGACTAGTTTGATATATATTGCATAATCACAATTCCCAACAACAGACGAGGAGAAAAGGCTAACAAAAGAAAGACAATAGTCTGTCGGGGAATGAAAAATCAGATATAAGATGCCATAATGATCACAGGTATCCCCTTTGAATGGCATCCAATCAACTAGGAGTTCTCCCACTTGGATATGTGGCAGAAGGCTTAAAAACATACAGAAAAGCAGTGTGTTATGCGAAATGTTGCAGATAGGAACTGCAAACTAATATTTAAGCAGAACTGTTGCAAATAGGAAGTGCAAACTAACATTTATGCTGAACTGTTGCGAATGGGAAGTGCAAAACAATATTTATGCGGGAACTGTTGCAAACAGGAAGCTCAAACTAATATCATTGCAAAGAAAATCCCATAGATAATCAAAATTAAATTACTCAAAAGCGATTTCTTGATCTTGTAGAATAATGAATCCAGGGTAAACTCATTCTTCTGCAGCATATAAATGTTAAAAAGGAGTTCATGCCTTAAAAATGCCAAATATAGAAATGAAGCTGAGAAGGCAAAACGGATATCGGTGATGAAAAAACAAGCTATCTTTAAATTTTAGTATTAGAGACAGCAAAGTAACATTTATCACTCTGTGTTAGAAAATAAACTGAACGGAAACACAAGACACTCAGAAAACCTACTCAACAATGCTGATGTCCAGATCAAGTATAATTGATTAATTCCTCATACAATTATCTTAAAAGGGGAAGATACACAATAGATTTTCACAACAATTGATCTCTCTGACATTGCTTCCAACGGGATATAGCTTTGTCTCAAGAGTCAAAGCACTGACCCTTGGAACAGGAATGAGATTATCTTTCTTGTATATATAGAATAGTTTCAACCTATGAGAAAAGATCTTAGTAAATTTACAACAGACCTCATCTGCAGTATAGAACTCTGATAAGCTGATACGCCGCTCCTGTAGAACCAAACCTTCCTGTAATACAAGATCCATGACCTGCAAATACAGGTACATCTTGATTACAAAGCATTAAGAGCCAGGAAATTATCATAATAATCAGTAGAAAAGCATAATGTAGTTTAAAACAAACACTCATATTTATCCTGGAACACAAGATAATTAAAAAAAGGGCTTTGCAAATTCATTTCTTTATCTTTCAAGTATTCAGTAAAGTTAATCATTGAAAGTAATTGTCACAGGATCCAGAAGAAAAGGAAAAACCAATTCTTATACTTGCATGTTAAAAATGAAATTGCTGCGGTAGAATTTGAAAATTCATTTACAAAAATTTGACCTCCATGCACAAGGGGACACAAAGATGGAAACAGAGGAAGAGTCCCCTACTTCCAGTGGACAGATGTTAACATGCCCACCAGAAATTATGGGCTGACACGTGGCACAATTTTTCTATGTGTTAATCCACCACTTTGTGGTAGGCATATTAACAACTACAAATTGTGGGCAGGAACAAAACGTGAAAGGAAAAAAGAGAATCATGAAGATCACATATGAAGAAATAGGAATCATCCAAAATCATCTTTGTCCAATTTTATAAGTGAACAAAAATCGCATATTATTCATAAAGATGGGTGAAACAAGATAAAAGAATTATGTATCACACCCATACAATTTGAAACTCATGAGAGCATATGATGAAGCTTACCGTTGCCCGTGTTTTGCCAGGAAGACAGTAATCAGCAAGAGGTGTTGCTACAATGCCTTTCTTAACCAAAAACTGCAGTCCAAGGAAAAGAAAAGTAATGCAACATAGCACCACTGGTGCTCACACCAGTCCATGTGGCATTAAATGATAAGTTAAATCAAGTGGGTCACATATGCATGCCTTACTCCACTTATCATTTAATGCCACATATGTTACCTCCTAGACTGATGCTAGGCACCACTGGTGCTACTTGGCATTATTCAAAAAAAAGGGTTATCTAACTGAAGTGATTGTTAACATAGCAAGATGACAAGTGCCAAACATTTGGAGCCGGATAATCTACAGCCTAATGGACATAAATAGTGGGGAACCAAGGAGATTATATATTATCCCCATTACTGAATCTCTATAAATTTGTTCTCATAAGTGATCTTACAATGTTTGTAGCATTTGTTTCTGATACATAACCATCCTTATCAAGCATGATGGCATCATCAGCGTTTGCATTCTTCCCTTCTATCTGTACCAATTCCAAAAGTTCTTGTGTCAAAACTTATAAACAGAACTCGCCAACTACGGCAAGCTGCAAGCATAAAACAAATTCCTTAAGGATTCGAGTAGAATGACCCATCTATACCTTGGCAAGAATATTGTTAAGAAGGTTGTTGTGGTGAATTTTTGAATCCAAATTCTACAAAACAAGACAAATTTAGATTATATGGTTATATAACTCACTATTGCATAAAATTTGCTCGAGATATTTATATGACTGAGTCAAGAACTAGCATCAATAGCAGTCCACGCAGAAAGAGTCAATCTGTCAAATCAAAATGGGAAAAAATAACACAATTGAAACAATAAGAATGAAAATGATAAGTAGTTTCTATGTGGCCTAAATCTAAGAGCATAAACTTTTTTTGTTTAATGAATTGGTTAAAAAATAAACTTCAGCTCAGAGTGCACGGCTAATTAACTGAACGTAGCTGAGTCCTTTAGCCCTTCATCTGAGTGATTTTTATTTCAAATAACTTGAGCAATAAAGGGAAGATGGGTCGTGATATCTTTTAGTTATAATGTGGGTAAAACAATTTGAGCAGTGTGGTAGATCAAGTTTCATGTATCATACCAGTCAGATCTTACATAAAATCAATAAATTAAACATGAGACAAAAACAGAGTCCTAGAACTAATTCAAGCTGACTATACAAAGTCAAAAGGAAGAGTTGAAAGGATGTAAATAAAGAGGCTCACATTTGGTGAATTACGGCGTGTGCTTGCTGTAATCAATGTTATACCTTTCTCATAAACCGGGGGCTTCCATTCAGCAAGAACTGCAAATGTACCAATAACAGCCAGTGTGTATACCAAATAATTTGCAACGATAATAAAAAATTTCTTTGATTTTATTTCATGTAACAAGGCAAGAGGAAAAGAGATAGATGAGCAGAGAGAGAATGTTCCATAGCTCATGGAATCCCAAAAATATAATAATCAGTGATTATGCCGCGAAGTCTTACGTTTGATTTGAATCCTCGTGTTCCTTTATATCTTCATTTTTCAATTGCAAAAGATAAAAGCAATATTTAATAGTGTTAAGCGGTATTGATAATGCAGGAACAGAGTTCTCATTATTGAGTACTTGACCTGATATAAGCCTCCAATCAAGAAATAAAATCATTTTGACAGCAGTTTCATCTGTGTCTAAGAAATGAAAACTAAAGGAATTGGAGCTTTTCAGAAAGGTCAAAAAGTTATTTCCTGTCTCCCACTAGCAAGATGCACAGCCTTTTCTTCATATTTGACTGTGTAATTGAGGGTCTTTTTAGCTTATTAACTTATTCTATATCATCATCATCAATTGGGTATTTGTTTGGGAGGAATAGAAGGAAAATTCAAGAAAAACAGAGCATAAACTTTGCCATTGATATAAAATAGGAGCACGATTCAAATCTCAGTTGCATTTTTACACCATTGTTCTATTCAGAATATTCATCAGAAACTTCATACATGATCCTCTGGAAATGAGATGGGATGGGATAATGAATGCAAGAGAGTACAAACATGGTTATTGTTCTCTAGATCATGCTACATTCCCTTAATGATTGACACCATATTTAAAAGCCATACTCATGGAAGATTTCAGTTTTGCTACACACCAGATCACCTTTAGATGAATGAATATTGCATGAGGCACCTCATCGTGTCTCATTCATTGTCTGTCTCATTATTTAAACCAATGGATATACTTGTGCTACCTCATCCAATGTCATTCATTGTGTGTCTCATTATGTTCAAGTGGCTTTATCCTTGTTTTTTAACATTAAGAGTAAATGGTAGTGACATATAGCGCCTTAAAATGTGACATAATACAAGTATATACAAGAATTAAAGGCTACAAATGTATCTTACTGATCAGCGTGCATCCATAAAGGTTGAATGCTGGGCTCATTCCGGAAGTTACCTGGCAAGCAAAAGAATAGGATGATGACTAAAAGCGTCAACTATTTTAGATACACTCAAGTAGGGATTAGGGCCTATTTAATTTTTGAGGGAACTTCAGTGAAGTGAAGTTTGCAAGGCTGCAATGAAAAGTAACATGTTTACACAATTAATGAATTCAAAACAAGAAAATGCACAGATATTCAAGAAAGCAATACTTAGGATATAAAAGCAAGAACTTTCTTCCCTACTTATGCAACAGGAAAGTAGTAATTGCCTTGCCACAATTTTTGCTAATTTTGAGATCTTCAAGTCCGCTTTGTTATGTTGTCGTTAGGACTGAACAGCGCTTGATTTTGGCAGTTTTTGGATATTTTTCAAACCAAAGCATTCACAATGGTTTGGAAAAATTACAATCAAAACATACAGTTCCATTTTTTAAACCAGACTAAACCATTTTGTCGGATTGTTTCTGATCCAATACTTATCAAACAACATAAATATATCTTGAAATACCTTGAAATAGATGTTAAAATACCTCGAAACTTGTCTCAATTTCTCAATACAAGCATACAAGTTCACAAACAATCACATCTAACTGA
>CAVNYN010288211.1:15789-32850 GCA_963692815.1 Nyctanthes arbor-tristis | reverse complement strand
TTTGAATTTCCCTGGTGTACTATTGCAACTATGAAAATATTGATACAAATTTTATTTTCACACACCACATGTGCTACCTACCACAAACTAATATCACCTACCTATCATGTGCTACCTACCACGCACTTGTATCAACTACCTGTCATGTGCCACCAACCATAAACTTATCTTTTTCTATTTAAGAATGGTCTATACCTCAATTTTACTACATCACTTACTTTTAGCATATAAGAAAATTTAACTTTAACTTTGGAAGTTCCTCTTCTACATACCCCAATGATGAAAATGAAGGTGAACCACATATTTACAAATCAGTGATGGAGATGATTAATGCAGAAACGGAAGCGATTGCTTGCATACAGAGCAATAACAATCTTCTTCTGGCGTATTATGTTAACCAACAACATAATGCCATACCAAGGTAGGGAGGCTCAGTCCCAAGTCATGAAGTTATCAACCATGGGTGAGAAGTTGCAGATCGTAACTTATTCAATGACTATTTTACTGAGTTTCCGAGACTTAACAATGAGATGTTTCGGCGTCGATTTCGTATGTCCCGAAGTCTATTCACACGAATAGTTCAGGCTGTGCAAGTTCATGACAATTACTTTACACAAAGAGAGACGCAACAGGTAAGTTAGGTTTGTCTCCCTTTCAAAAAATAACTGCTGTATTTCGACAACTAGCTTATGGAATAGCTGCAGATGCGACTGATGAATATATTAAAATTGGAGAATCTACTGCAATTGAGAGTATGAAGCGATTTTGTCAATCTGTTATAGAGATCTTTGGTCCCAAGTACCTTAAATCACCAAACTCTAACGATGTTGCTAGATTACTGTATATCAATGAACAACAGTTTTCCCGAAATGTTAGGTAGCCTAAATTGTATGCATTGGAAGTGGAAGAATTGTCCAACTGCTTGGGCAGGACAATACATAGGTCGTAGTGGAAACCCGACTATTATTTTAGAGGTTGTAACTGACTATGATCTATGGATATGGCATACTCACTTTGCGCTACCGGGATTAAATTATAATATTAATCTGTTGGAAATGTCTCATCTTTTTTCCGATCTTGCTCAGGGCAAAATGCCTCCAACTCGTTATGTCATTCAAGGAAAAAAAATATGACACGGGTTATTATTTAGCTGATAGTATATACCCAAAGTGGTCAACTATAGTGCAAACAATTCACGATCTTCGTGGTCCAAAAAAGAAACTATTTGTCACTAAACAAGAAAATTGTAGGAAAGATGTAGAACGTGCATTTGGCGTTTTACAATCAAGATTTGCTATTGTAGCAGGACCTGCATGCTTTTGGGACAAACATGTATTAAAAAATATAATGATAACTTGTATTATCTTGCATAATATGATTGTCGAGGATGAGCATGACCTTAATGCCCTAATTCAAGAGTGTAGAGAAGCTCCAATATCGGACGTTGAGGTGGCGCATGACGAAGAAGCTTGGTTCCAAAGGTTTGTTGAGCGTCATCAGCAAATTAGGGAAACCACAACACATTATGCACTCCATGATGCATTAATTGAACATCTGTAAAAGCAATATAGTAATTGTGACAATTAAGTTTATGTATATTAACGGGTTGACTTCAGTATTTGTCGTTTTTAGTGTATTGTTATTAATTGTTGTTTATCATTTTTAATGTATCGTTGTTTATCGTTTTTAATGTTAATCGATTCTCGCATCATTTTTGAAAAATAAGTTATTTAATAATTTAGATTTTCTTTTATGTGCAACGATATTCTTTATTTGGCTCCTTTTGAGATATAAATTATTTAACCTTATCTAATTATAATTATTATACAAATTAAGAATGATTTTAATTAAATAAAAATATTACTCCTATTCTTACTCAATTAAAAAAATGAAAAATAAAAAAAAAATAGATTCCCCTAAATATAAGGGAAACCATTGGAGATCAATAATAGTTTCGCTTATATTTAAGAAAGGGGTTCCCCTTTATTTAGGGAAAACCCCTTGGAGATGCCCTTATAGTATAAAAAAGGCAGGGGTTGGTTGAAATTAACCGACCCCAGCCCGCGGTTGGCGGCAGTTTCACAATCATTATAATTCCAAAAAAATCGCTATATTCAAAAATCCAGTTCTGTTGTTCTTCATTAATGTCTTATCGTCTCCAACAATGTAACGCCTTATTCGTTCATAATTTACAAAATCCCCAAATTCTAAATTCTATAGTAGAATAAAATTAAGGCTCATGATTAACAATAGAAAATTAATAACACATCAGTCATATTACAAAAATGGGCAATTATATGGAGAATTTAAAATATTTGGTTGATTTGATAATGCCAACTTGAAAATTGGGAAAAAAAAAAGAAAAAGAAAAAGTAAAAAATCTACGTGATAAGGCAACTGTCCTAATCCTCCTTTCTACTGAAATCTACAGAAGAAGACTCAATAGACATGCAAATTTTTACTTAAACAGCAGCAGATAATAATCAATCTCAGTTGTCAACAAAAGACTATAATTTACCTTTTCTGTAAATATATAATATTTCCTATTCCTCCCATGCGAAAATGTATAGTTCTTCCAGGAATGTTATTTTCAGCACGTCCATCTTTCGTTACAGTTTCCAGATCTATCACAAGGGCTGCTGTATCCTGACAAAACTCTCCTTCTGCAATTAATCAATTGCCTAGCCTTTTGAAATTGATTAACATACGATCCATTTTGATCTACCAAAGGGAAAACTCGAAGTAGGATGAGCTTATTCGCTTATTCGAAGCAAGACGAGCTTATTCTCGTATGAAAATCTGCAGGGATGACGACGGCGTTTTTATCTATTGTACATCGAGGAAGGGCTTCTGATAAATAATTGCTTATTAGAGTTAAAGGTGTCGGCAAAAGAAACCCAAAGTAGCCCAATAGACTGAAGAGAATGAACAAGTCAGAAGACTACTCTACTACAAAGATATTGTGGAAAATTACTATTTTTATTCCCTAAAAAGGAAAAGGGGTCCCCCGCGGCCTCTTTTCTGAATGCAAATTAGGGACCATAGGGAGGACTGATGGCAAAAAGTTGACCTTAAGAGGCTTTGTTAAATGAATTCTAAAATTTTATGGATTCCACCAAAAAATTGGTAACTTTACTTTACTTTTAGCTGTTAAAGTAAAAAATTAATTGTAATTCCTTTTTTTTTGGAAGAAAGTTAGTTGTAATTCTTAATATAAAACGTAATAAGTATATTTCCCTCCTTTTCCTGTCATTATGAAATTAATTAACAAAAAATAAAATTTTCAAAGTAAATAAATATATTTTTAAGGACGAATTGATTATTTTTTTGGCGACCAACAATTGAAAAAAAAAACTAAACATTAATTCTTTACTACTTATTACATTCTGTACGTCACGATTAAATTTTGAATAATTATATTACCATCACGAAAATTAGTTGCTGCACAACATTATTATTTTTTTTTTCGACATTATGTTGCACAACATTATTATTTCACCACAATATATATATATATATATATATAAGAAATCCATGAATTCCGAGTATGGCAGTTGCCATGCGGGTTGGGTCGGTTTTAGGTCGCTCGGCCCGACCATTTTCAGTTTGGGATATGGGCAAATTGAAATCGATCCAAGTTAGGCCGGTTTTCTATTTTCTTAGGATTTTGGCATTTTGGGCATTTTTTGCGGTTTTTCGGGTTGGTTTTTGGATTTTTTTCATACCGCAAACCCAACTGAACTGATTCAGGTTATTAGGTTCATCGTTTCGACTTGTATTTATACCCGCTCCTAACTCCAAGCAATCAAATTACGCAAATATTTTATGACACTAAACTTAGTGTCTACAACCCGCTCTAGTTCGTTACCAGGAAGGAAGGATGTAAGATTTTTAATAACGTGGGTTATAGTATGAAAAAATAACAATTTACATGAGCTAAAATAAAATTTTTAATATTTTTCTATATAAAATTGAAAAAAAATAAAAAAAAATTGGGACAACACAAGCTGAAGCCCTTACCGGGCAACCCCTAGATTCGTCCCTGGGTACAGAACTCTAGATAATTAAGAAAAGCAACAAATTTTAAAATTTCTAAAAATTCTCCAATCTTTGCCTTTAAATATTTTATTTCCCTCTTTTTTTTTTCCCTTAACAAGTGTATAAGTGAGATACATATGCATCATAGTAATATACAAATGCGTAAAAAGTTATATCTAATCGGCACAAAATAAATAAGGGGTCTTTTCACATTTACCGATCTAACTTTAAAAAATCCTATATATACTAGATAAATGTTTTAAATTTCAAAAATATAATGTAATATACTGTGTTACACAGGTAACAAGATATGTTACTTTTTTATTTTGTAAACTTAATATTATTTTTTCTTTTTAATAAATATTTTTTTGATACCCCCTCCCCATCCCCTTAACCCTCTACCCACCCCACCCTCTCTGTTAGTCGGTGGCTGATCGGCGACTGGCTGGTCGCCGGTCAGTTGGCCTGATTCGAGCGACCCTATCGGCCGGATTTTTTTTCTTTCTTTTTATTTTTCTTTTTTATGGTTTTTTATTTTTTTATTTCCCTTTTTTCTTTGGTTTCTCTCTTTTGTTTTTAATTATTTTGTGTTTTTAAATTCATATAATAAATGATGTTATACTATTTTAATATAAGTTGTTATACAAATAACATAACATGTTAAATAAATAACATAGATTGTTATGTAAATAAAAAAACTTCTTAAACAAATAATTTAGTTGCTTTACAAATAACATAGGTTGTTACATAAAAAACGTAGTTTGTTATACAAGTAATACAAATTTTTTAATAACATACATTGTTTCACACATAACATATATTGTTGCACAAATAACAAGACTCATTAAGCATATAACATAGCTTGTTTCGCAGATAACATAACTTGTTATACAAATAATGTAGCTTATTACACACATAACATTATGCTTGGACAAAGTACATAGTTTGTTATACAAATAACGCATGTTGTTATTCAGTAATGAATTATTAAAACAAGTTTAAACGGTATTTAAATAGTTATAGATAAGCCCTCTGGAAAAAAATACAAAACAATAAGTTATTAAAAAGGGGAAAAAAAGAAAATAGAAAGTCATAATTTCAAGACCTAAACGACCTTGGATGGCCGAAAACTGATGGTGGTTGATGAGCCTAGATTGTCTCGCCGTTCCGCTTCTGAGAATGTATTATACGCTAAATTCTATACTAAGCGCCAAAACACTCAAATTTCAATGCGATCTTTGGTCCAATTCTCCCTCGATCCAGTCGGCTATGTTTTTTGCTTTAGCTTGTTACAAAAATAATATAGATTGTTTAGTAACACAGCTTGTTATGAAGATAACATAGCTTGTTATACAGATAACATAACTTATTACAAGCATAACAAATATTTTGAATGTGAAAATATTGTTTATTATATAGCAAACTTCATCAAAAAATTGTTGAAGGAACAAAATAAAAATAAAAAAAGAAAAATGTAAAAACAAAAATGAAAAAAGAAAAGGAATAAGAGGATTCCAACAATATAGCCAGAAAAAGGAAAAGGAAAAGGAAAAAGAAAAAAAAAATTTAAAAATAATAAGCAAGAAAGGAAAAAGAGCAAAAAATGAAAAAAAAAAATCGCCTGATTCCGATGACTGGCCATTGGAATCCGAAGGCCGAAATTTGGCAGTCGGAACCCAGCGATCGATTGCCGGATTCCTACCACTGGTAGGGGTGGGGTGGCTAGGGATAAATAAAAAATAAATAAAAGTAACAAAGTATTTTTAGAATTCAGAACACAACTAAGTATTTTTAGAGAAATGTTTTGTATTCAAGTAAATAGTACAATTTCCCCAATAAATAAAACAGTTAAAAAACCCATTGAACTCATGATTAGTCGGACTCGAAAATTAATCTTACTATCTCCAGGGCCCAAGTCTAGTCTAACAGGCAAGTCTCATTGACAAAGATAACCTGCACTTTCCCAGAGCCCATGAACCCACTTTCCCATCACTAGTCACTTACCGGTGGAAAAAGATAACCTGCAGCCATGGATAAAAAAGATGGTTAATGAATCTCTTCTAGATGAAGACAATAAAGGATTTACAAAAAGACTTAAAAATATATAAATGTAAATCAAGAATGTATGCATACAATTAAAACAATGGAAATAATAATTATACCAATACGGCAATACATATAAGTCATGTCAGTTAAATATATATAGGTAAATCAAGGATGTATGCATACAATTGAAACAATAGAAATAGAAATAATAATTATACCGGCTAATTATGTCAGTTATTCATACCAGATAAATATATCCCCTTAGAATTACTCTATAATTCTAAGTTGAGTTATTGATGTACTTTTACTTGTCATTTAAGTAAATTACTTGGTGTAGAAATTACTTTTTGTGGTGGTAATACAATTGTCCTTTTTTTAAGCAGTAATATGATTGTCCTTAGATTTTATTTTGTTACATATCTGTTAATATATTAAAAGGGAAATGAGTGGGAAACTTTTGATTTCCCCATTTTGCCCCTTTTATACTACCACTATTTAACATTTAACTCATTTTAACTTTTTCATTAATATTTTCAATGAATTCATAAATGACTTTTAACATTTTCATCTTCCACATAAGTGTTTTCTATTTTTTTATGCTTTCACATATTTATGATGTTAATGTTTCATGAAAAACGCCAATTTATTTTTAGATGAGGGAAAAAAAGGTGATTTAATGCAACCAATAAATCATTTACCATTAGTTATTTCTCCTTTTATCCTGATTATTTGGTTTCATTTTTCTTTTTGGGGATGTCCTAAACATATAGTCTATTTTTTATATAAAAAAAAGTCTAATTTGTATCACTTTACAAGTCTATTATTATTTAATACTTTAATTATAACTAATGATTTTAAATTATACTTATTGAATATGGGCAAATAAAGAATATGGATCACAAAATGTGACTTTCTAACACATTTCTTAAATCTTTGTGAAACAACAAATGGGACCAAAGCTAGAAATTACATGATCTTTCAAATTCATTTTATATATTTAGTCACTTTAAAAATAGTAGAATCTAAAAAGAAGAAATAAGGGAAGGTAACATCGTGTAAGCTTTCTTTTTGAACTATATTTCCTTTAACATTAGATTTATCAACTAACTTCTATTGTAGTGCTTGCTTGCCATCGAATCTATATCATATGTTTCTTTACATTTCTATCATTTACCACAATAAAATTTGAAAAATTATTACTATTTTAAATATTAAATATATGTACATATGATTAACCTGTTATATAAGACATGCAATATACATACTTATTACTTGTATATAATAAAAGTCTAACAAGACCGAGATTTAGGGATTGAATTATAGCATCCCCTCAGGGAATTTATAGAACCATGAGGGCCTACCCAAGATTGTGGACAACCAAAATGGAAAAAATTCTAGTGCTAGATGGTAAAAGAAAAGGACACGTCAACATAAAATGCGTGCTTGTGGTACAAGAATTCAACGTTACTAAGACCATAAAATCCATAAGGCCAAGATTTATCAATCGAATATTTAAGGACGTGATTCTCTTAGGGAAATTACAAAGTTGTCAAAGGCTTACCTTAAAAGCGTGGATCCTAAAACAGATAAAATCACAATTTTGACGTCCGTCAAAAAAGATACGTGAACAAGATTTACATTTCAATCTAGATAAAATAACAGTTTTGACATCCGTCAAAAAAGATACGTGAACAAGATTTACATTTCAATCTAGAACTCGAAAGATGGCATATTGTAGTTTTGATTGTCAAATATTCTCTTATATAGACAACCTTCCAATATTAGAGGAATAAGAATTTTTTTTTAAAGGATAGAGGAATAAGAATCAGTAACAAACAAATGAAATGCATAATTATTATGATCATTATACCCGTGATGAAATATCCAATGTTTGCAAGATAATTTACATTTCAATGTAGTTAGTATAGTTAGCAAAATTGCACATACCAACTATATATGTTCTAACTAGGAGACACAAGTACATACTTTTTCGGCGTCGGAATATTACCTTTTGAATGGTAAATAATAAAAAGGCACACTAGCTATTCAAGAATCACATGTGGATTAATTATGAATTGTGATCGAGGACGTCTGATTTATTTAAATAGACTTCTTGCCTGATATTAATTATCTACTCATAATAATCTCTCACGATAACAATAAATAACCTTACCCATCTTATATAAAAATCAAATGAATTTAGTCACCCAAACCCAAAACATTATGTTTGGTACGATCAAGACTAAAAGGGGGGAAAATTTACCAATCTAATTGAAGAAATCTAAAATGGGTATTTTACTTGCTCACTTTATTGTTTAATTGTTGATGATGATTCCATTCTTGAAGATAATGAAAGGATGAGTATATTTTGGAAGGGGTGCACCCCAGCACCAACCCCCCATTATTATTATTTAACACACCAATAACCAACATTATGGGCTCTCAAGAAACATAGATCCTCCACTACTATGTGCTGAGTGAAAGTTAACTAATTTGTAAAGAGATGAATGATTTTCTCAATAAAGCAAATAGAGTTTTGTTGTGGTTTGTGGATTTCCAAATCATTTTTCTTACCTTTCTCTTACTTTCAAGAATATGGGTTATTGTTCTTTTGCTTTTTCTTTACCTTTCTAAAGGATTCATTATTCAGGCCTTTTCTCTACTTTTTCTAGACAACCTTTTGTATTTTTAATTTAGCCTTTATCATGCTGCTAGGATTTTTTATATGAGATTCAATTAATCAATTATAGGCGTGCATATGTCCTAGGTTCGTAAAGGCGAAAAAAAGATTGCTGTAGACGGATAATTGTAATAAAACTTTGTCACATCTTGTGCCATGAGTTTTTATAGCTGATAAGAGCATCGAATAATTTTCAATTTTGATACCTTTGAAAAAAAAAATAGTGAATTGCTCCAAATTGATCCCTAGTAATGGTAGAAATAATCTGATATCAAACATGTGCTGTGATGATACCAAAAATTGATGTGACATAATATAAGTTATTTATGTAAACACATCATCACCCTCACTAATTAAATTAATAGCTAATATTATGTCACGTTATCTATCTTGTCTGGTGCTATAACAGCGCCAAATGTCTTGTGCTAGATGTACTGGAGATTATCCATGCATTTGGGAATGGTGAGCTCTTCGCATAGGAATCTATATCTTGAAGGACTCTAGCATTGATGATGAGATCCACTCAATGAATTTTATTGTGTTTTAAGGAGATATATATATATATATATATATATATATAATTTGATCGATTATGTGAAGTCGTAATTCATCTGAATCTTTCAACAAAACAAGATTTTATGATTTCTCAACTCTTCTTGAAAAATATTTTTCGATCATTGCTATACCCTTTTTCATGCCTATCACACTACTGAAATAATCAACTTGGTATTAAGATGATTCTTTTACTACAAATATTTTCATGAGTCTTAAAATCATAATAGCCCCATGTGGTGGAGAACATTAAAGATGACAAATCGTTTGGTTGTCTCGGTCCCAACATCAGCTTGTTTATTAAATTCTTGCCTTAATTGCAGTAGGGTTATGTTAGGTTAGGGACAACTCATTTTGCTTAGCCATGCACATGGCTTTATAATGATGGTAACGAAAAAAATTAAAAATAAAATTGCAAAACTTAAACCCAAGTCATCGCGTCACTCAAACTTTGTTGTAAAAAGTATATCCAAACTCAAAACATATGCTTTGCATCGGCCACGCAATATCTCTCTTAGATCCGTCTAAGTTCATGGTGTATCTACAACGCTTTTGTCATGTATTGTGTTTTAGGGCGTTCATGCCAAGAAAAACATTAACAAAGAAACTTGTACTTCAAATGTATAATCCATTAGAAATTTTATTTTGCTTCAAGGAGCAAGATTGAATGATTGTAAAGATTTTTCACATGAAGTGAAGAACAATAAGAACCCTATGAGATAGTGTTAAATGTTGTAGTCAAAAAGTGCAAACCGTGAAACCAACATGTGTTTCAAAGAGGAGCAAAAAATTATCATGTACATAAAAACTCAATTGGAAAGAGACAACAAAATGTTCAACAATGACAGAAAGATAAGAAAACTAACACACAAGTTTCCAACCGAGAAAAAGTCATGGAGAAGAAGAAGAAACCATGTGAACAGAGGTAAATCTCACTGAACAAGTTAGAGGCTGAAATAATGACTAAAAGGAAAGAAACAAAAAATGCATTTAAAGAATAATATATTCAAGCTAAAGACATGGTATCCCCAATTAATAAATAGTGTGACAGCATAATATTCTGCATTACTCTGTTCCATTCCTCTTGACAGTTCTCTTTCTTTATTATGGCTTTCTCCATTCCCTTTGGTTTCTGCTTCACTTTCTGACTTTTTAATATTATGATATGCACCACCACTTGGATTATATTCTTGGTAGTGGCAGTCAAGAATCTTGAAAAAAACCCTTCAGACAATCAATTTACTTTTGACCTGACAAAAAATGTGGTGTTGTGATCTGTAACTCTCAAGGCAACCTCAAGTGGTAAAACTCTTCTGCGATTGGACTGTCTTAAAATCCAAGATTTGCCCTCCCACATGGTTTTAGCAATGAGTCGAACAGAGAAATTTTCTAAGGAGATAGATTTATTGGTCTAACAGAGTAACAAAGAATAATCCGTAAAAATCTGACAATGAGCCGAACAGAATGGATGATTCATGCGATGCATAGGAAACAGATAATGGTAATTTGAAATCCCAGCATAATCCGTTTGTTAGACCAAAAAATGGAAAGGGATTACAGTAAGCAATAATATCCAACAGGGTCCCAACTTGGAACCCGGAGAAAAGGAATCCGGTAACCGATTACAGCTTGGAGAAGACAATAGAGGTCAAAATTTTGAAATAACATCATGAGCAAAAGAATTATAACAATGCTCTGAATTCTCCTTCAATAAACCAAACCGGATTCTTCTTCGCCGGATGAGCCATTGCCAACGCATCTCCGGACCTCTACAAGTTAGTCAAGTCATCCCGACTCGTCCTGCACGTCAGAAGGGCATCTAATCAGCTCCAGTATGTTAACCACTTCAGCCATGTCAGGTCTGTTTGATGGCACTTGTGATGTGCATATTAGACCCAGCTTCATCACCGGAATTGCCTCCTCAGCCGGAAAATTCCCTTGTAGCCTGGCATCAACACATTCCTCTACTTTGCCCTCTTCCAGTGCTCCCCTGACCATGTCACAAAGCACCACAACGTCATCCTCCATATACTCAACTGGCCTCTTCCCAGTAACCACCTCAAGAACCAAAACCCCAAAACCGTACACATCACATTTTTCCGTGATCTTAACAGTTCTGCATGCAAATTCAGGTGCCATATAACCAAGGGCACTTTGAATCTTGCTGCTCAAAACATAACGATCCAACATTGGCAACAATCTAGCTAAACCATAATCCGCAATCTTCGGTTCACCAGAGCTGTCAATCAAGATATTGCTTGATTTTAAGTTGTAGTGGATTATGCTCATTTGGTGCAAATGAGCCAAGCCTTTAGCTGCCCCCAGAATAATATTGAACCTCTCATTCCAATGGAGAGTTTTCCCTCCAGATCCCTCATGGAGGTGCTTGTACAAGTCTCCTCCAGAGACAAATTCATATATAAGAAGCTGTAGGGATGGAGTCCAGTAATAACCTTCAAGTGCCACAAGATTACCGTGATGGACCTTCCCCAAGTTTTTAACTTCCCTTTCAAAGTCTTCTTGGGACTTGACAAGACTTGAGACAGTGAGTTTCTTGATGGCAACCGAACGCCCATCTTTAAGCATAGTCCGGTAGACAGCACCAAATCCTCCACGTCCAAGTTCACAATCCTTGTTAAGCAGAGCATGTGCCCCGGTGCTAAAGTCAGGATCACCAGAGAACATGACAAGCTTCCCAGAATTTCCATCTGTGCTAGGTGAACGGCTAAAGTCATCACCACCAGAAAATGCAAGGGCAGCTGCTGATCGAGATGCCGAGGCACGTACACGAAGGTTAAGCACGGTGATTGCAATGACACCAATGAAAATAGCAGCGGCTGCACCAATAGCAATAAGGGCTGAAATGCTCAGGATTTTCTTTCCACGATGGAAGGTTTGGGAGATTGCACCTGGAGTGCCATCTGTTGAGTTCGGATTTAGTACAATTGGCTTGGGAAGCACCGTAGGGCAATTTCTATTGACTGGAGCCCCACAAAGTGACGGATTATCAGAGACAGAAGAGGGAGCTATGGTGTTGAAAAAACTTCCTGAAGGCAATTCACCAGCTAGCTGGTTGTGTGAAATGTTAAATGACTGAAGGCGGACAAGATTACCCAGCTGCTTAGGTAGGCTTCCTGTAAGCTTGTTAAAGGAGAAATCGACATTCTGAAGGTAAATAAGTTTTGCAAGGGAGGTAGGAATGGGTCCACTTATCTCATTGTGTGCCAGAGACCTAAAATTTTGACAAAAACCAAAAAGAGCTCGTTAAAATGGCAGCGGAAAATATAGGAGTCCAGAAAATACACCAATCAACTATTAAGAAAGAACATTTTGCTGCAGTGATTTTCTTCTGTAAATGTTGTGCACTTATAAAATATTGCCACAATGCATTCCAAGATATACATATCGGCCAAATCCATGATGCAATACTTGACTTAAAACCAACCAATTCAGATATCTTCTACACTAAACATATGATCGAATCTAGAATTTTAAGGTTATACAAGAGGATGGCTTAGAACCGTAACCAATTTGAGGTAAATCAAGCAACTAACTGGGAAACCAATCTCACACATATGGGCAGGTTGTTTTGAGCATAAAATTTTCAGAAGCCTACATGCACAAAGCGACTATATTTGTTTTCTAAGACTCCCAAAAGAGCATTTCAAAATCCATAAAACAAAATCAGGAAAAAGGGCACCAAGAAAGACACCATATGTAATTAAACCAGAGGATAACTTACAAGGAAATCAGTGAAGAGCAGTTCCCTATTGATGAGGGAATGTTACCACCCAATAAGTTTTTCTCTAACGCCAATTCCTTAAGAGACATAGCATTTCCAATTTCCAAAGGGATACCATCATTTAACTGATTTTCACTCAAATCCAGAATCTGTAAGTTGATAAGTCGTCCTATACTTGCAGGAATGCTGCCAACAAATAAGTTTCTAGACATGTTCAACAATTGCAACCCACTTACATCACCAACAGCTAACGGAATTTTGCCAGCTAAATTATTCTGGGAAACATCCAAAATCACAAGCTTTCTACGAGAACTCTCAGCTGAGGAAGCAAAAATACCGTCTATACTCCCACTTAATCTATTGTCTGAAAATAGGACTCGCTGTAAACCTAGATTCAACATCCAGGACGGAAGGTTCCCAGTAAAAGAATTATGGCTAATATCCAAAACCAGAAGGTTTAAGCAATTGCTCATTGTCTCTGGCATGCTTCCAGTAAGGCCATTTGTGGACATATTTAGGACCTTCAATGACTGAAGATTCCCCATACCATCAGGAAGTTTGCCGCTGAAGTTATTTTCAGAAATATCCAGGGTCTCAAGACTTCTCATTTCTCCAATCCATTCAGGCAACTCACCAGTAAATCCATTTTTATGTAAAACAAGGACATTACATAAGGCAAGCTTCTGCACTGTGCTTGGAAGCTGTCCAGAAAGAGAATTTTCACTCAAATCAACTGACCTTAACAATAAACAATTGCCAATTTCATCCGGAACACTACCAGTAAATTGATTCTTCCTCAAGATTATCCCCCTCAAATTGTTCAAGCCACCAATGCCCTTAGGAATGTCGCCCTCTAACAAATTATCCGACAAATCAATCGACCTCAGCCCTTGCAAAGACCAAAGCCCTGAAGGTAATGGTCCTGAAAACTGATTGCCCGAAAAATTCAGTGAAGCAAGGCCCGAGCACAAACCCAAACTCTCAGGAATTTGGCCTGAAAACTTGTTTTTAGCCAGAGAAATTGTTCTTAAAGATCCACATTGACTAAATAAATCACTGTCAACTGACCCAGAAAAGCTATTTTCACTCAAGTCTAGGACCCTTAAATCAGAAATTTGGGAAAAGCTTAGGCTTATGGAACCAGTAAGATTGTTTTTGGCAAGCGAAAGCTTTCGAAGAAAATGCAGTTGAAGGAGGCCTTTGCCTAACTTTCCAGAAAGCCTAAAGCCATCAAGAACAAGTTCTGAAACTCTATTGGATCGAGGATTGCATTTTACCCCTTCCCAGTTACAAGGGCTAACATCATCTTCATTCCAAGAACTCAATTTGCCGAGTGGATCTTGAACATCAGCCTTAAACACAATCAACCCCAGCACATCATCATTTAAGGAAGGGCTCAAAGATTTCACCCAACTTGGTGACCATAAACAAATGAAAAACAGAATACTGACCAGAATTCTTCTCATTTTCAAGAAAGCAAATAATGCATTCAAAATTTTAAGGCATTATCTAGTTCAATGAAACTCAAGGCACAATTTTTCTTCCAGTCGGGAAAAAATATACAGATTAGTACATGAAAGATGAGAGAAACAAAATGGAACTAAGTTTGACTAGCAGACTAAATGACGGATTCTTAACTCCTTGATTCTTGACTCCTTCAAAATCTCAAAAACCAATCACTACCGTTAATACCCTTAAGAATCGACCAGTTACATATAAAAATAGACATATAGTCTCAACGGCTATAAATTGCAATCAAGACTAAAGTATGAAACCCCCCAAAAAATAAACAGAACCCAAATAAACAGCCGCATTCGACAAGAAAACACCAAAAAGAAGCGCTACTCTTTCTAAACGTTACAGTAACGGAAAATCCCAAAAAAGAAAAAAAAATGAAAGTTAGGGGACAAAGTAAGGGATTTTTAAAGAGAACCGTCACTTTAGGCTTGAAATGAATGAGAAGAAAGAGTGACAACGAGTTGTCGATCTGAGAGTGAAAAATGCTAGCTCAAGAATCAAAAGCTTCACCAGGATATTCTTCTGCAGGATAACCTCAGTCGGAAGTAAAGCGTTGGAGACTAAAGGCAAAGGGTCAGAGGGGACTCAGCCGGAAAGTGATAAAAATGAAGTCGGAGTCTCCGGCGACGACGGGTCATTCAAGCATTTAAAGCTCTATCTCTCTCTCTCTCTCTCTCTCTCTCTACTTTCTTTTGTGTCTCAAGGAGAGGGACCTTTATTAACAGCAAAAGAAGAGAGAAAGTAGGGAGTGGGTACGTTTTTATTAGGATGACACGTGGGAATCATCCATTGGAGATTCCTGGGTCTTGATATGGGTCCGAGGAGCCCATTTTATTTACGATCAAACATGGTTTGGACAAGTAAATTAACCTTTGTAATGTCATGTCACTTTTTTTAAAGTAAAGGTAAACTTTTATATTAATCCGCCAATTAATTTACTAGTTGTTGTGTATTAACAATATAAAAGTAAAACTATTAATTAAGACATTTAAATAATTTTAAAAATTGTCAATCAAGCTATTTAAATAATTTAAACTTTAGATATTTTAGGGTTAAAATTAGAAACTAGTGAACTAATTGGTAAACCAACAAAGAGATGTATCATTATAAAGTGTAATACACAACAGGTAAACTAATTGGTGAACTAATATAGAAATTTATCATTAATTATATTTATATTAAACTCTTAAAGCTCTTAAGCCAGGCCTTAACTAAAGTACGAGTTACTTCATTAGCTTTTCTTTTATATATTCAGTAGTTGTAGTTAGTAATTTCTATGTTTACTAATATATAACTTGTTAAATGCTTAATTAACAAGCTTTCAAAGGTGGGAGGGAAAAGTTTTTAAATGTATAAATGATATATTGTCATTAGAAGCCAAAATATCTCACTTCAAGAAATATTTTGTTTTGTATCAAAGGTTATTGCATTTGGTACTCTCTGGTCATACATAATACGAGCTTTATCAATTTTATAGTTAGCAGGATGAATTAACCTAGGTGGCGGCTAATTTCTTTCCAATAATAATTAAAACTAGAAGTGTAAACTAAAGCAAACCTGATTAAAAATGGCATCTTCGTGATGAAATTTTACATGTCTTGCTCATAAACCTCAAAGCAAGAAGTACATTAACTCGCATTTTATGTAAAAAAAAAATCATACATATGATAAACCATATATACATCAAACTACTTAATTAACACTTAGCTGATTGCTTGAAATATGTTGTCCCCAAATAAGATCTTAGTCTAACAATATAAACTAAATCTTATTACTTTGATATTGAATTTGTGCACTCTAATTTATCATTGCTTTTGATGTCAGTGGAATGCAACAAGATGTTGACTTAGGTTTTCTTGGGACAAACTACTTGAGCATATTCATTAATCATTACCCATGCTTAAGGGGCCTCCTTGAAATGTTATGGTTAGAGCATCTGTAATATATTCAAATCAATTGTTTGAACTTTGACCTATATATGTCCCTCATTTTTCAGTTTCTGTTAAACAAAGACCTCAACTTGCAGTCTTGCATGTCAACTACGTAGCAAAACATAAGTTTTGGCGATGCTTGAAGCTTGATACACCGTTTAGAATGATTGAGAATAATGAAGGGAGACATCTCTAGTAAAACGTTCTAGTACTTAATGTACTCATGACAAATGAAAACAAAACAAGTATATATGTGCATGGGTTCAAATTAAATAAATTGAGCCCCTTGTATTTGTTTGTCCTCTATTTACCTGAAATTACTCAGTTTTAGTGCTTTTAAACTAATAGAAATTTTCTTTGGGATTTCAGATAGAATATGCAGAAAAAGAGAGGAGAAATAAAGGAAGGTAGGTGGAAGAATGACCTGGGTTCGGTGGGAGCAATAAATAAGAGGTTTTGCTGGTAAGTTCACTTTCACCTTTGCTTTTAATTTCCATTGACAAAGGCCCCCCCCCCCCCAACCTGTCCCCTCCACATTTCAAGCTATCATTTCA
>CAVNYN010288206.1:6780-39437 GCA_963692815.1 Nyctanthes arbor-tristis | reverse complement strand
CCTCTGAGTAACTTTCTGGTTCTCCATCCTCAGTGAGCAAAATATAATCAGACTCAGGATACCTGGTAGATGATATACGCCCTCTTGCAGATCTTCTTGATTCTCCAATTTCTTCTTCTTCAACAGGGGTCTGCTCCCCCTGATCAGTAATCTGCTCCCCCTCATCACTAGTCTGATCAACTAGACTATCATCGATAGGAGCTACCTGGCTGCTAGTGCTAGGCTGAGATGCTGAAGAATTATCAGGTATGACACCAGGAACAACTGAAGTCATCTCCTTAGGCTGTTCGACTTTATCAAAGTCCTCAATCGTCTGATCTTCATAAAACACTGAATCTCTACTTCTCACAAGCTGCCTTTTCTTTGGATCCCAAAACTTGTATCCAAACTGTTCATCACCATAGCCAAGAAAAACACAAGGAGTAGCTCTGTCATCAAGCTTCGATCTCTGTTCTTTAGGTACGTGTATAAAGGCTTTACACCCAAACACCTTCATATGAGAGTATGAAACATCTCTGCCTGTCCAAACTCTTTCTGGAATATCAAAATCCAAAGAAACTGAGGGAGATCTATTAATCAAATAGCAAGCAGTCCGAACTGCTTCACCCCAAAAAGTCTTAGGAAGCTTGGCTGTCTTCAACATGCATATGACTCTGTCAAGAATGGTATGGTTCATTTTTTCTGCCACACCATTATGCTGAGGAGTCGCTGCTTCTGTAAACTCATGTCGAATCCCAAAATCTGAGCAATACTCTCTGAACCCATGTGAAGTGTATTCCCCACCATTATCTATTCTGAGACTTTTCAAACACTTCCCTGTTTCTCGTTCTACCGTGGCATGAAACTGCTTAAAGCACTGGAGTACCTGATCCTTAGATTTCACAAGATAGATCCATAACTTCCTAGAAGCATCATCAACAAATGTAACAAAATATTTGCTTCCACCCAAAGATGCTACATCACCAGGAGAACACACATCCGAATGCACAAGATCTAAAATATTCTCTTTTCTTTTAAACGTGCCAAAAAAGGAAACTCGAGTTTGCTTACCGAATAAACAATGTTCACATAGATCGGAAGAGCACACGTACCATTGGCTAAAGAGATAACTGTCTTCTTAGCCAGAACCTGCAAACCTTTTTCACTTATGTGCCCAAGCCTCTTATGCCATAAATCAGGAGAAGGATCTTCAACTGCATTTACCCCAGTCTTCCAAGACTTTGCATAAGTCTTGTATTGCGTGCAACAAAGCTTTCCACTGGCAACGACTATTGATCCATTTGATAACCCCCACTTCTGATCACCAAAAGTACTGAAATACCCGATTCGGTCTAGAGTATTTATTGCAAGCAGATTAAACCGCATGTCAGGAATATGCCTCACATCCTTCAGAATTAGGATGTACCCCATATTTGTCTCCAGGTGAATGTCACCGATCCTCATGATTTTGGAATGTGAAGAGTTAGCTATATTTGACTGACCATAATCACCTGCTCTGTATGTAGTAAACAACTCAATATTTCTGCAAACATGGTATGAGGCACCACTGTCAACATGCCACTCAGTAAGAGGGTCTCCAACATGCAGGCATTGACCCACTTCACAAGAGAGTACATCACTAGTCACCACACCTACAGTATTTTCATCATCTTTCTTCTGATTATTACCCTCCTTCTACTCTCTCAACCAAATTCTGCAATTTCTTTTATAATGACCCTCTTTGCCGCAGTGATAACAAGTCTTCTTATCTTTTGACTTTGACCTGCCTCTAGACTTGATGTGACGCCTTTGCCCTTTATTCTTGCTTCTTCCTCTGTGATCATCTGAAACAAGAGCCAATGTATTATCTGAACCCACATGCAAACCTGAAGATTTCCTCCTGATTTCCTCATTCTGCATACTGTTCTTGACAGAATCCATAGATAACACACCATCTGAAGCAGAGTTACTTATTGTCACAACAAATGTCTCTCAACTGTCTGGCGAAGAACTCAAAAGCAGTAATGCTTTCAATTCATCCTCGAGAGTCATTCCCATTGTCACCAACTGATTCACAACATTTTGAAAATTATTCAAGTGCTCTGTCGCGTTCGTACCGTCCTTATATTTCATATTGACCAAGTCTTTAATCAGAAAGGACTTTCTGGCTGCAGTTTTCTTCTCAAACATGGACTCAAATTTAGTCCACAATTTATTTGCATCTGTCTCCTGTGCCACATGATGAAAAACACTATTATCCACCCACTGCCTTATCGTCCCAATAGTTTTCCTGTGCAATTTCTGTGAATCCCTATCTTCCATATCTTCCGGTTTAGAATCATCACTATCAATATGATCATGCAAATCCTTACAATAAAGGATATCCTCCATCCGAGGTTTCCATGTCACCTAATTGTGATTGGTAAGCCTAATCATAGCACTACCAACTGGGTCATCCATTTTAATTCACACAATTGAACCTGTCTCTGATACCACTGTCGGGAATTTAATCAATTTTCCTAAACCCATGTGATTAAAATAGGCAATCAATATATCAAACAATAATATACGTGCGGAAACGTAAATAACACCAGAAATTATTTAACGTCATAAAACCCTCCAATGAGAAGGGAAAATCGACGGGGCAAACCGACAACTCCACTATCACCAAATAATAATGACGTTTATCCTCTCAAGATTATCGCCCTAAATCAAGAGGTAACTACACACTACCACAATCACGCAACACCGTTAAGAACAATATTCTTGGCACCACAAATAACTCATCTAACAATAGATGAAATCTAATAATCAATAATAAGATATGAGGAAAAATATCACCTAACTCATTTCAAGAATTAACTTGGAGAAAACTATTACTTGAAGAAGACGATCACCCAAGTCGACGTCCAAAATACTCGTTCCAAGCAGTAAACAAAAGGCTGAATTTTCTTTCCACCAAATCTCCCCCGTTGCCGTCCAAATTCCGTGCGTGAATTGTGTCTTTGTTTCTGTTGTGTATTCTCTGCTCTTTTTCCGTGTTCCGTGCGTGTCCTTTTTGTTTTCGTTTTCCACACCATGCATGATTAACATATATATATATATATATATATATTAAACAAACCAAATTCAACTTGGTCTAGGATTTTGTGTCCCTCAAGACTTCTACTTTTATTCAATAAAATTACTTAATTCATCCTCCAACTCGATCTCTTGTGTTTAAGTTGAGTATCATTATGGGCTGGACTCGCCCAACAAGATATAGGAAGACGTGGACGGGGATCGGGGTGTGGTCTAGGGCAATTGGGGTGCACCAATATTAATAATTAGACAACTTATATTGCCACATTATAATATAATGCTGGACATCTTTTTATTATAATTCTTCCAAATTTTATTTAAACTCGCTCAAATTCTTGCCAAACACGTTGGTTATGGATTTAAATGAATCTCACAAATTTAATAGAATTCTGAAGCCGAATTGAAGAAGTTTGGTATTGAAAATTTATTTATAATTTTTTTAAAAGACTTAAAATCCATAATATCTTTACTAATTAATAAAATCCATGGAAATCCACTTGTAAGAGAGGAAGCCAAGATTTTAGATCAATTTTTTTTGGCATTATTAAAAATAGAGAAAATTACGAAAAAAACATGAAATTGAATAAATTTTAGAAAAATACGTTAAAAAATATTGACAAAAAATTCATGCCCTGAATTTATGGCAATTCACCTCTTCATTTTACTTGTGGAAAAGTTGCTCCACGCACTGATACAGGTATATTCGCGTGGCAATTCACCTCTTCATTTTACTTTTCGTGTCCTTTTTTTTTTTTTTTTTTTAAATCAAATTGTTCTTTGTCACTTACTTTTCTGTTCCACATATCGGTTTATGACTTTTAAGTTTATTACACGTGACTTTCTATATTTTTTATATATGATTTTTTTAATTGTCGTCACTTTTCTATATATGAGTTTTTAATTATGTGTATTTTTTCTTATTATATGCGATTTAAAAATGTGATTTTTTAATTAAATATAACTCCTTTCTATTATACGTCACTTTCTATTATGTGCAACTTTAAACATTTGACTTTTCTCTATGATAAGTGTCTTTGTTAATTGAGTGTAGTATTTCTATTATATGCTTCTTTTCTATTATATATATGATCTTTTTAATTAATCATTGTGATTTTTCTAAAATATGCAACTTTTCAATTTTATATACGACTTTTTTAGTTAATTGAGTATATGATTTTTTTATTATGTATATACGCGACTTTAAAAATGTGATTTTTTAATTAAATGTAATTTCTTTTTCTATTTTATTTCACTTTCTATCACATATGACTTTAAAAATGTGACTTTTTATCCAAATTTAATTTTTAGTTAATTCAATGTGACTTTTCTATAATATATTCTTCTGACTTTAAAATTAAATGTGACTTTTTAATTTAAAAGTAACACAAATGCAACTTTTTTTATATGAAATCCTTTTTTTTATAAAAGTGTAATGATGACAAAATTCTTATATGTGACATAAAAGTCACACGAATGTGATATTTTTCGCTAATTGTTAAGTTTGATTTTTCTATTTTATGTAACTTTAAAAATAGTACTTTTTAATTAAATGTAATTTCATTTTTATTACATATCACTTTCTATCACACGTGACTTTAAAAATGTGACTTTTATATGTGTGTTTTTTTTTTAATTTTTGTACGTGACTTTTACATGTATGAATTTTTTAGTTAATTGAGTATGATTTTCTATTATAGGCGACTTTCAAACGTGACTTTTTATTTAAATGTGATTTATTTTCTATTATATGTCTTTTTCTATCACGTGCAACTTTAAAATTGTGACTTTTTTTATTATATAAGATTTTTTTGACTTTTGTAATTTAAAAGTAACACAAATGCAACACTTTCTTTTATCACAAATGTATTAATGACAAAATTTCTAAATGTAACTTAAAAGTCACATAAAAGGTGACTTTTATCTATGTGACTTTTTTATTTTTGCATGTAATTTTTTATTTAAAAGATTATTTTATATGTAACTTTCAACTTCAAAAATGGTATTGGTAGCATAACTATGACTTTAATTAGCAAAATGTGACTTTTATATAAGTAACTTTCAGTCAATTTAGTAGCATAATAATGATGTGGTATCATTTCATAACCCTTTTTTTTTTTGAAAAGAAAAAATAACGTGATGTCCCCCCCCTCCCCCCCCCCCCCAAAAAAAAAGGTCAAAAATGAAAAATGCATTCAATTTCCCCCAAAACGGTGATCCAAATCAATTTCCACCGTATTTCCCGTAGCATATTCCTTTGGACGTGGTTTTCTAATATTAAATTCTTTTATAGATACTTCTCTTAAGGCCCCATTATTATATACCGATATGATATTACTTGTTTTGGTCCATGCAAAATGAGCGTTAATGGCCTATAAATTAGCCTGAAAAAAAATCATAAATTAAAGTGTTAAAGTGTGCATTTTCCTTTGAACAGTAAACCGTATAACCAGGCGATAAATGCTTGGAAGTGTCTAATTCGGGTCATGAAATGCCTAGAAGTGGTAGGGCAATAAATGCTAATTTAAATTACTTACAAATTATATTACTTACAAATAAAAGGTGTTATTATATAATTTTATATGATTATTACTTCTTTGTATTAAATTGCGTATTAAAACGTCTAACAAAAATTATATTTTTGAATTATTTAAGGAAAATAATAATAATTATAGACCTTATCTTCTACTCAGTTCACAAAAATCGCACAAGTTGTGCCATTTGAGCAAGAGGTGTACAAAAAGCTTAACAAAAGGTGTGGGATTTTGTCTTTCGACACATCACATCACATTACATTATTTTTAAATCAATTGTAATTACATGTGTCACATGCCTATTTTATTAAACTTTTTGGATACTTTTTTTTGTCTAAATAAAATTATTCAAATTGTATGGAATAACCATGCGCAACAAAAAGGATGCGGAACTGGCGACTCTAGAGCAAGGACCAAGGCTTTATTGAAATGGGCAAAACATTAACAAGAGAAAGGGACGGTGGAAAATGAAATGCAGCTCCGTGGGAAATACACAGTTATAACACATGGTCAAATTAATGATTGCAAAAAGTTTCGATACTCCTTGTTGTACTTTAGGACATGAAAAATTCACATGTTAGATTTTGGGGCCTATTTTTGGATCGTTAAATCAATGGATGAGTTATCAATTAATTTGAAGTACTATATCCTGAAGTACCGGATGTTTTTTTAAAATTAAGGAGTGATCTCATCCTTTCGTGTGTCTTTTTTTTGTTTTGGAGGGGGGAGGGGGTTGGAAGAATTAATTTGCAAACACAATTGAGTGAGAATGAGTGATTTTTGAGCAAGTAGTATACTGATTTATGGTTTAGGAAGTTATTGCTTCTCTAATAATCACTTTCTCTAAGATTCACCAAATAATTTCACCAGTTTTGCTTTTCAAAAAAACAAAAGTTGGGCGTCCAACAACAATTTCAAATGGGGCCTTAAGCAGCATATTTAAAAATATTCGTTAAATTATTCTTTGATTTCTGCAAATATAATTATACAAACTCAAACAAAAATTCAACTCATCATTATATTATCTCACAAAACTTTCCTAATTATTAATTGTAAAATTTAATAGATCGATACCATCCCCGTCCTATAAAATTGGTCTAATTTTCCTTTTTCATCCGTCCTAAAATATAGTTCACTTTCCTACTAAAAATAGTTGAAATATTAATTTTCTCCTATAAACCTATTTAATGTGCATTTTGCTAGAAATTTGTACAGATATATAGAAGATTAAAAAATAAAATAATTTTAGACATAATTATTAATTGAGATCGGAAGAGCTGAAAAATTGTCATATTGATATTTTATTTATCATTATAATTATTACGACTTTAACTATTGCCATTATAAAATCATGCTGCTTTTTTAAGTATTATATTTGTTATTTGCTAGACTAAAATAGCAACGTGGTATTATGAGTACTTGCACAAAAAAAAAATAAAGTATCATCTAGCTAAAAGGTTATGTGAGGAAATGAGGTATTATCTAGTTAAAAGAGTATGTTGGGAGGGTATTTTCTTATATGTATGAAAATTTTTATCTGAATGGGTATCAAGCGAATACGAGTATGTTCATGTTCGATACGTATTATTAGACTATTAACTAATAATTTTAGATAAGTTAGATAATTTAAAAGTAAAATATAATAAAGTATTAATCGAGTGTATAAGCGGGTAACTATTTATATATTATTAATAAAATATTAATTTAGCGTGTCATGTACTAAATCAAAGTTGTATATTTACTGATTTTATTATGCAAGATCTGATGACATATATCTATTCAATATCTTATTGTTCATTATTATTGAATTTTTTTTTTTTTGGAATTAGTCCTCTCATACAACGTACAGGTGAGAGGCTAAACTCATGGTTGTAATAGTTAATTGTGATTTGATCATTTGACTTCTAATTATTACAAATTTATATAGGTTCAACATGTGAACGTGTTTGGAGGAGACTTTAGAACTATGGACTCAATTATGCAACTAAATTTATATTCAATATTCAGGCATTTTACTATAAATATCCAATGGTTATTCGTAATTTTGCATATCAATTCCTAATTTTATACAATGTAACTGGTATATTGTACTTTATTTATAACATGATGTTTAAAAGGCACACTTACACGTCAATTTTAATATAAATATACACTATAACTTTACCCGTGCGGAAAAAAATCTAGTATAGTGATAATAAGCTCAATTAAGTATATCTATAAATAATATAAAATAAAATTAAAACTATAAAATCTTTAATAAAATGAATGACCAAGATTGCAAAATAAAGTGAATGGCTGAGATGACTTAACATGATTTGGCAAGTGAAAATAGACGAGAATAATATAAAGGAAACAACCTTGCTTATATATATATATATATATATATATATATAGGTTTTAAGTAATAAAATGTTAACGACCAGCTATTAGAGTATGGCCTGATCATTTAGGATTGCAAAATTTTGCCGAAGGAGACAACAACTTTGCAGTTGGATTTGCAATGAGACAAGCTACCTTGGTTGCCCACTCTAGCCGCAAGGGCTTGTTCTTTTCATAGCCGACGTATTCTTAATGTTGCGCCTAGTTGGTTAGTAGAAGCTCTTTCAAAAGATGTATCGCATTTTTCAATTGATAATGAGAATTGAATTTTTTGAGTACGTAATGATCTAATGATTTATGTTTTTCGTGTGACAATATATGTTGTTCGTCTAATATCCTATGTTATTGAATAATCTATATTATTTATGTAATAAATTAATGTAAAACACGTGGCAGAATGGTTTGAGGGAGAATTGGATGAAGATTTGTTTAAATTTGGGTGTTTACCGTGTTCAATGCAGAATTTAGTGTATAATACCTTCTCAGAATCAGAACGATGAGGCGATCGAGGCTCATAAACATTAAGTGAATGACTAACGAGCACCATTAGTTTTGGGCAATCCGAAGTCATTCACCTGAAAATTTACGTTTTCCTATTTTTCTATTTTTTTATAATTTATTTTGTTATGTTTTTACCATAAGGCTTGTTTACAACTATTTAAACACTGGTTAAACTTGTTTTAATGATTTATTGCTTAATCAAAATCTATATAGACCAAGGATAATAGCTTAAGTGGTAAAGAGCAACCCTTACCAGAACAAGATCTTGAGTTTGAGTCTATACCCCACCCTGAAGTTCTTCCAATTGTATAAAAGGAAAAAAAATCTATATCATTTGCATAACAAGCTTTGTTAGTTGTCTAACACGTAGTGTTATGTGCATAACACGCTATATTATTTGTTCAACAAGTTATGTTATGTGTGAAATAAGCTATGTTATTTATGTAACAATATCTGTTATGTATGTAACAATATATATTATTAAACAATATATATTATTTGTATAACAAACTATGTTTTTTCTATTATGTTATTTGCAAAACCACCTATGTTATTTGTTTAAAAGGTTATAATGTTACTTGTATAATAACCTATCTTACTTGTTTAATATGTTATATTAATTGAATAACAACAAATGTTAAAATAGTGTAGCATCATCTATTATATGAATTAAAACGTCAAACAATTGATACTATATGAATTTAAAAAAATGATTAAAAATAAAAGAGAGAAAACAAAGAAAAAAGAGAAATAAGGAAAGAAGAAAATAAAGTGTTTAAAAAAAAAATTCTCTGTCAGCCGGAGTGTGGGTTTGGGGGATGGTAGTGCGTGGGTGGGAGGGTTAATAAAAATATTAAAGAAAAAAAATAACATACTTGTTATCTGTATAACTTCCGATCTATGTTATACAATATTTTTGGAAATTAAAACATGCACCAAATATCTTTGGAATAAACTAAGATGTTGTATTTAATCTAGACTTCTATAGGCTTTTAAAGACATTTTTTAACGTATGACCTTTGTGGATTTTGATTTTTTTAGGATTTTTAAGAGATCGGAAGTTGATAGGATTTAAGTTACTTATTACCCGGACTTTTGTTGACCTTTATTTAAAAACTTTATAAGACTTTTTGAGACTTTAGATATTTATTTTTAAATATTATAATATACTAGTTGTATGTCAGTGCGTTGCACGGAAAAAATAATTAATCAAAAAATACTTGATAATTTAAAAAACCAAATAATCTCAATTTTATTGTATATTACTCACTCATATACATATGTTACTAATAATTATTAAAATTTTATTGCGTACAATTCTTTTACTTGACATAGAACTAATTAAATTGTCATTCATAGAACAATATTTTTAACTAATAAAAAAGAGAATCAATGAGAACATTTTTAATATAAATTTAATTTCATGTTAAATATGAAAACTAAGATACTATGGAAAAAGAACATACATAATTTATGTAACTCTAAAATTACCAAAAAAAGTTGAACCCCAACCCCAAGGCCCCCACCGCCCCGTCCCGAGAGCCTAGAGGATATAAATAGCAGGATGTGTCTCAGTAGAGTACGACCCAAAAGCTACTGTTAAACTGATGCTCACAAAGAGCTCATTCTATACTATGTCACTGTTAGGAATTGAACTCCCACCCTGCGACTTCCAGCTCAGTTGAGACTACCTCACTCTCGTCTTTTTAACTACTAAGCTGTGCCCCGGGGGACATGTAACTTAAAAATTATCACACACAATATCGTTGTTCAATAAGTATAGTACAATAACTCTAAGAAACATTTAGAGTATAGATGATATTCATTTATCAAAATGAATTTTTTGCTACATTCATTCTCTACCATATATTATTTGATAAATTATTTCTCGCATCACCTCATATAATGTTATATATTCTCCAAAGAAATAACTATTCACTAAATCCATTATTTAAAAAAATCTAAAGGTATACACCCTCCGATTATAAAAGACCTAAGAGAAGTAATATTAATTTTTAACCAATTTGTCCTCTAAAAAAATTAAATTTTTTATTTTTGTTTTAAATCATCATCAAGTATCATTACAATTGTATCCCCCAACTTAAATTTTTACCTATATATAGGTTCCCACTTATAAACTAACATGAGAATGTATATATGATTGAAAGCATATACAAGCAGGTGAGTAGATATATATATATATATATATACTATTTTATTTATTTATTTTTGAAAAAAATCATTCAACTCGAAAATCGAAACTCTAGATATAACTTTTTATAATTACGTATATTATATATGTGCATAAAATAAAAACATATATATATATATATATAAGATATTAGAGATTTATTTGAAACTTAATTAGTTGGAAATGTATATATATATTATTAAAATAAAATAAATAAAAAAGGCATATATAAGTAGGATAGTGGTTTTGGCGGAAAAAATTTCATATAACCACTATCCTACTTTAATATATATATATATACTAGATTTCCACCGGTGCGTTGCACGGGTAGAGTTCTAAAGAAATTTCATATATATAATATAACATAATTGTGCTTGTCAAGCTTAATATTATAAAGAAACTGAAAAACACAACTTGCATGGAATTAATGTGCATCGTATATTTGCAAGTAGCATATAATTAATTTTTTATTCTGTTGATATAGTTTTAAATTCTTGTTATTAGTTGATCGATATATCGATGAATCAATAATTTTTTATTAATTCTTATTTTTTATTTCCTTTAAAGACAATAAAACTCGATAGTATAATTCTATATTTAGTTTCACACACGTGCATTTATAGACATACTATATATGCTTCATAACTGTGTATTTTATAGACATATTATAGTGACAAAATAAAATACAATAGAGTAGGAGAACATAAATCATGAAATTATACAATCGAACAAAGTAAAATTGAAATTAATTAGGCAAATATGAGATTTATCTAACCAAAATATAATACGTAGATAGAATCTCAAAAAAATATTAAATTAAATGATTAAAAGGAAAAATATATTAATAATAATATTGAAATCTCGATTGATATATTATCTATTTTCATGTAATTAAAATTCATTAGGCAAATATAAGATATATCTAACCAAAATGTAATATGTAGATAGAGTCTCAAAATAAAAATATTAAATTAAATGGTTAAAGGGAAAAATATAATAATTGAACCAATAATTTTTTTTATTAATTCTTATTTTTTATTTTCTTTAAAGATAATAAAATATGATAGTATAATATATATTAGTTTCACACTCATACGTTTCACGGATAGAATATGCTTCACACCCGTGTGTTTCAAGGATATATTATGCTGACAAAATAAAATACAATGGAGTAGGAGAATATAAAATGATAAAATTACAAAGTCGAACAAAATAAAATTAAAATCCATTAGGCAAATGTGAGATATATCTAATGAAATTGTAATATATAAATATAGTTTCAAAATAAAAGTTTTAAATTAAATGATTAAAAAGAAAAGTATAATAATAAGGAAAAGTAATATTTAAATCAAGATTGATAGATTATCTATTTTCATGTAATTCAAACTCATTAGGTAAATGTAAGATATATCTAATTAAAATGTAATATGTAGATTGAGTTTAAAAATATAAATATTAAATTAAATGATTCAAAGGAAAAACATAACAATAAGAAAAAATATAATAAATGAACCTATAATTTTTTTATTAATTCTTATTTTTTATTTTCTTTACAGGAAATAAAACCTGATAGTATAATCTATATTAGTTTCACACTAGCCTATTTACGGACTACTATGTTTAACACTTGTGTATTTCATGGACATATTATGCTGAGAAAGTAAAACAAAATATATTAGGAGAATATAAAATCATGAAATTATACAATCGGATATAATAAAATTGATTAAAATATAATATGTAGGTATAGTTCTGAAATAAAAATATTAAATTAATATATAAATAGATTCCCAAAATAAAAATATTAAATGTAATATGTAGATAGAGTTCTAAAATAAAAATATTAAATTAATATGTAAATAGAGTCTCAAAATAAAAATATTAAATTAATTGATTAAAAGGAAAAACATAACAATACGAAAAAGTATAATAAATGAACCAATAATTTTTTTTAATTCTTATTTTTTATTTCCTTTAAATGTAGTAAAACCTGATAATATAATCTATATTAGTTTCACACGCGTACATATACAGACTAATATGTTTAACACTCGTATGTCTCACGGACATATTATGCTGAGAAAGTAAAATAAAATATATTAGGAGAACATAAAATTATGAAATTATATAATCGGACATAGTAAAATTGATTAAAATGTAATATATAGATAGAATTCTAAAATAAAAATATTAAATTAATATATAGATAGAGTCCCAAAACAAAAGTATTAAATATAATATGCAGATAGAGTTTTGAAATGAAAATATTAAATTAATATATATATATATAGTTTCAAAATAAAAATATTAAATTAATTGATTAAAAGGAAAAGTGTAACAATAAAGAAAAGTATAATAATAATAGAATAATGACATCATCAATCGGATTTTTAAAGAAGCCAGACAATGAACGGGAAAATTATTTTTAATTGAGCCCATAATCAAATTGAGCTAGACAAACTGTTGATTAATATACATATACATATATATAAATAGATAAGATAATAAGATAATATTATGTTGAACAACTTTTTTAAATGAGCAATTACATAACAATAAAATAATTTTCAGGAAAAAAACGAAAAATTAAGTCGGTATGGAAAAAATTTTATGAATTTTTTTCACATAGTAAAATTCATACCCTTTCCTAAAACAAAAAATATAATTCATATTTCAGTGTCATTATGTGACAAAAAAATAAAATATCACCTACTTTCCCAACATAAGCTGGAGCAAGACATGACGTAGATGAAAATATCTTATCACAGCCCCCTCGATTATTTTGAGCCTGACTACACAATAATTGAACTAATAACATATAAAATTAAAAAAATAATCAGTCTACGAAAATGAGTAACGAAAAAAATATTTGAGGTAAACAACAAATTATTAATTTAATTGATAAAAAATAAAATAAATGAGTGCTTGAAATATATAAACGGGAAAAGAAAAAGAAAAAAAAATGCTGGGAACCCAATGGGATCCTTCTTGAATGGTACAAAAAATCCATATTGTGGGGAGGTGGCATGGCGATGTACGAGTGACTCATCCTTCTATTTACATTTAATAAAAATATAATAATCTGAAAAAAATAATACATAAAAATAAAAGGTAAACTAGTAAAAAGTCCACATGCCAGATGTAGCGGAGAATGGGATTAGGCAAGTCATGAAAAACATTTGGAGCTAGGGATGGTGGAAGGTCAATAGAGAAAAACAGAAGAGAGATTCTTTTTTTTTAAAAATAATTCAAATAATCTTAAGAAATCTCATGGGTTTAGATGAGACTTGTAGAAACATTTTTTCTTTATATATTACATAGAAACTCTCCAAAAGTCTAAAATTTAAAAAATCTTACAAAGCTCTAGTATATTTGAATATCCCGAGACTTATTGAGACTCTTGAAAAGTCTTAATTAAATACACTAAGATTTTTAAAGAATCCTAAACTGTTTAAATTGAATACCTTATAATTTTACAAATCTTTAAAAGTCTTTTAAAATTCCAAATGAGTACACCCTTCTAAACTTAGATAGATATTTACGAAAAGACCCCTACTTTAAATAAGGCCGTGAAATGGCCCAACATTCACCGCCCGTCATGATTTGTGCCGTATCTTTATCTTCCAACATTTTTGAAAGTATTTTCCTAATTGAAATTTATTTTTGCGGTAGTTCTCTAATCATCCCAAAAAGGAATAGGAATATTTTTTTAAGGACAAAAGTAGTATTTACCATTATTTTGGTACTTAGGACCAACACCAAAAGAAACGTCCAATAAATGATGCCTTTTATGAAACAACTAATGTTTTCATGATTTCTTTTTTTTTTTTTTTTTTTTTTTTATAGTGTGCGGGATGGGTGTGGGGGAGAGAATGCTTTTATGATTTTAGAAACATGTAATTCTCCATTTAAATTCGGAAAACTATCACTACATTAATGATCACGGACTGTGGTATTTTGCTGGAACAAAATGCTCATTTTCATGTTCAATTCACGCCTCGCCAAGCTATTGTTGTTGCTCATAAATTGGCGCGAAGAGCTCTTGATGCGCCAGTTTCTTCTCTTTTATCTTTTGTGCCAAATTGACTTAAGGAATCTCTTGATAAGATGTATCAAACATTAGGCATACTAATGAAGCACAGTGTCGGTCTTAGGAATTTGGGTGCCTTTTTCAATAATACAAAATTGTATCCTCTTCGATTAATAATAAGGGTTATATTAGAAAAATAAATCATACTATAATTAGAGTATTAATTTACATTAAGAACAATCGTTTTCATTATAGTGCTCCACTTTTCTTACTAACTTGTCGGATTTATTGTTTTTTTCCCTTTTTTTGGCCTTTCATGATTAACGGCAAATTTAAGATTTAAAGTAGGCCTTGTTTCATTTTTTAAAGGAATAAAATCCATTCTAATTTCTAATCCAATAACTTCTCTTAAACTTTTTTAAAAATTGGTGCCCCAATAATGCCATTTTTTTAACAAATTACGTTCTAAAAATTTTTCAAAAATTTTAATGTCATACATAACCCAAAATAAAAAAAATGCTGTCCCTTGAATGATAAGGCCCTGAGTGATCGCACGGCCTGCACACTTTCAAGGCCACTCATGATGAAGCATAATTCTCTTTGGTCACCAAAAAAAAAAAAATGAGAAGATTTAAATATTGTTCGTTTCCATAATTTGAATCATCCACCATCAGTAGACAGCGTAAGTACTAATATATGTGGTTCTCTGTATTGCCTAAAGTAAATTTTGTCACACGGCATAGTCTGTGTTACCATGATTGTTTTAATTGAGTAATTGTCAAATCATAAGTCAACTTAGTGACATGTGAAATTATAAGGGTGGCTATATTGACACCACATTTTTTAGTAACTACACCACAACATAATTGAATTTGACGTCATTATTTTTTTCCCCCAGAATTTTACATTTATATCATTAACTTCTTTTTGTCATCTTTTTTTTTTTTTTTTTTTTTGTAATCTTTTATTGACTGTGAAAATTTAATCGTATGGTATTTTGACTTTAAAAATTTCGTTCTTAGAACTTTCTAAATTTTTTTAATAAATAAAAGTTATATCTTAAAGTAGAACCATATATTTTTGCAAGATTCTAAGTACAAAAACAAATTTTTTTGAACATTTACTCATTATTAAAAATATGAGATGATAATTTTGAGAAAAAATAAGATAAAAACTGTTAGAGATATAAATATAGCAAAAAATAAAGATTAGGATTCTTCATTCAAATAAAAATGTGGTGTGGATATCAAAATGTATAGTTTGAATGTATTTTCCCAACTTATAATGTGAAAGGATAATGAGGATTAAACAAGTCCGTTCCTAGCCTTAGGATAAAGTTTTATGTATTTTAAGTATTCAAAATTTCATTTAATTACCATTGATGTAAAGGTAATGTAATATGTTAAAAAATAAAATCCTGGCACATGTCATTTTTGTTTAAATCTTTATATGTCATTTTGTTCAAATAGCACAACTCATTATTGAAATGATCGCCTACATTTAGAAATCACATTTAGATTATGCAACTGGTTTCGTAATCAAATTCCATTATAATCAGGAGCGGAGGTGGGGGAGGGGTGCCAAGTTATGCTTGGGCACACCCTATTTTGGCAAAAGAAGTGCTTTTGACCATATAAATAATTGCAAAAAAAATTAATATACAAATTAGTATTAATCTACATTTTCGGCACGCCTTGGTATCGATAGCTGGAAGATTTAATATACAAACTAGTATTAATCTACATCAATATTAATCCTGGCCCACCATAATTAATAGAAAATTCTTGCTTGCTATGCATCTAGGCATGCCTCGTCGCATGTGAGTTTAATTAACAACAAATGAGGGATTGATAAAATTACTGAAAAGATTTATCTCTTAAAGGAAGCTCGTGATGCACCTATCACTCTGCTAATTAGAGACATTCGTGGACTTTCTGTGGCTGGCAAATATAGCTCTTGCTGTCATATCCCGAGAGATGAAACATGATAGCCCATTGTTTTACAACTTATTCAATTTCTTTGCCTCATAATATGTACTGGATTGATAATGTCCCCTTTTTCATTTCTGAGTATGTGTCTATAGGGGACTAATTGATGTATTAATATAAATTTCCATTAAAAAAAATGATTTATCTTAAACAATATTGTGCGTTACATTTACACAATTTGTATCACTTGTGTCGTGAGTGGATAAGTATCATTCGTTCTATGGTTAATAATTGATTTGATCTATACATGTACATCCCTAACCTTATCACAAAGTTTTCTGTTTTCTAACATGAATTCAAAATGTCATAAATCGTTTGTGTTTATGCGTCCAAATCATTAGTGGTCCGTTTCAACTTTTTTGAATTTGCATTTTCATTTGGTTTTTCCATCAAACTAGATTCTCACCCATGTATTGTACGAAAATATTATGTATCAAGTTACTTAGAAAAATAAATAATATTAAATTTTATAATTTTTTTCTTGAACTGCGAAATTTTATAATGTCATGTTACCCAATAAATTTTACTTGGAAATCAATATCAAAATTAAAGAAGCAAATAAAATAAGAAAAATGATTATAAGAAGATAATTTGCCAAATTTATTCCTATGTGCAGCCATATATTTTTTGTTAATTTATTCTCGCTCTATTTTCTTAACACTTAAGTCAGTGACCTCAATGTCGTTAGTTATAGACATGCAACCTGCACCTTCTTCTTAATTAGCCTCTGAACTTAAATTAGAGACAATTGGAAGACCTACTTTGAATAAAATAAATAAGCTCCATTATTTATTAGTGTGTGAAGATCATCACCGACATTGCCGGCAAATTCTAGACTTTTGGAGACAAATTGCACCGCCATTCTGGAAAAATCTAGAGCAGTAACTTGCAAATAAAAAAATGAAAGAAGGGCAGCTGACATTGGAGAAAAATTCTAGAGAATTTGAGAGGCAATATCACTGCCAATTTTTGGAAGAATCTAGGAGGATTGAGGCATGGATTCCACCGACATTGTTTGCCTATAAATACCCACTAACCCTTTTGCATTTGAGTGGCAAGAAAGAGAGTGAATTGACGTAGCAATTAAGTAAGAGAATTGAGAATGTGAGTGGAGTACCCGTGAGGTTAGTGCAAAGGAGAGAAAATAATCAAAAACTTGAGTGCAAAGAGTGAGGTGTGTGAGTGGCATCCACTAGAATAGAAAGAAGCAAGCAATTTTGTTCGTATCTTGTCCAAACTTTGTGTGAATTATTCTTGATAATAAAATCTTGCTTTCTCTCTAAATCTACAAGTGGTATCAGAGCTTTGTCGAGTGAGGGCCGACTGATTTCCAAGAATACGGCAATTAAGGGGAGATTATTGGGCATCGAAGGCTCGTGCACAATTTGAAGTTGTGAAGCTTAAAGATTGCTTGGTTACGAGGAGGTATCCAAGTCAAGATAGTGGACCACAAGCAGTAGGTGGAATGAAGAAGCTCAATAATCAAAATTATACCACATGGAAGACTTGTAAGGAGTCTTATCTCCAAGGTCAAGACTTGTGGGAAATTGTCGGCGGAGAAGAAGTGACACCGCCAGACGATGCCAGTGCCCTATGGAAATGGGAAAGGCATTATATGTACTCAAGACAACAGTTGAAGAAGAGCTGTTGGAGTATATACGGGACGCAAGCACTTCGAAGCAAGCATGGGACACCTTAGCAGTGTTGTTCTCCAAAAAGAATGAGTTCAAGCTGCAGCTTCTCGAAAACAAGTTACTATCAGTGAAGCAAGGAGAGATGACGGTATGTGAGTACTTCAACAAGTTAAAATCTCTCAGTCGCGAAATCTCTAAACTAGATTCAGACAGTAAAGTCCCTGAGTCTAAAATGAGGAGAATAATTATACATGGACTGAGACATGAGTTTAGGGGCATTATTGCCGCAATACAAGGTTGGTCAGAGCAGCCTTCTCTGACCAATCTTGAAAATTTGTTGACCGACCAAGAAGCTTTGACCAAGCAAATGGTAGAGGTCTCATCAAAGAAAGAAGAAGAGGCTTTATTAAGCTATAAAAAGAAAGGGCGACCAAGTCAACAAGATAAGAGAGAAAAGAAGAGAGGAGAAGAAAGGGACTTTGAGACAAGGGGTGTAGCACAAGATCGTGACAAGAGAGCCCAACTGCCCAAGACATACAAGAAGGGCCCGTGTTATGTCTGTGGTAAACGAGACCACTATGCCAAAGAATGCCGGTTTAGGAAAAAGGTAGCAGAAGGGAATATAGCAACCTCCAATGAGCGAGATAAATATAACAGTGAAGAAGAGTGGGATGTTGAGGCATCCATTGCAGTAGTTTAGGAGGCTCAAGAAGAGGAAACTAAGTTAAGGCAAGAAGAAGAGACGGCATTGACGGTAGTTATCCCTAGACGAATAAATTATGAGAAAGATTGGATAGTCGTCTCAGGCTATTCTAATCATATGATAGGAGATAGGGAGAAGATGTAGAACACGACAAAATATAAAGGAGGCCGGATGGTGGTAACTGCAAATAACTCAAGATTGCTAATAGCCTATATTGGCAAGACAGTTATCACACCGCGATTCAGTCCTAGTCAGGTGCAGTTGCAAGACGTCTACCATGTGCTAGGCATGAAGAAGAATTTGCTATCAGTGGAGCAACTCACGACTTTAGGTAACTTTGTTCTCTTTGGACCTGAAGATGTAAAGGTGTATCGAAATATCAAGATCTCAGGTACACCTGTCATGGCGGGACGAAGATTAGAGCCTATCTAATGTTGCAGAGTCTGCTTAGATAGATAAGACTCAAAAGAATGAGACAGCAGATTTGTGGCATGAAAGACTAAGACACGTGAGCTATCATAAACTAAAGGTAATGATGAAGAAGTCGATGCTCAAGGGTCTGGCTCAACTCGAGATAAGAGATGGCACGGTATGTGCTGGCTATCAATATGGTAAAGCACATCAGCTACCATATGAAGAGTCGAGCTATAGAGTAAAAAAGTCATTGGAGATGGTACATTCTGACGTGTTTGGACCAGTCAAGCAACCTTCAATTCAAGGCATGCGCTATATGGTGACATTCATCGATGACTTCTCAAGGTACGTGTCGGTTTTCTTTATGAAAGAAAAGTCAGAGGTATTTGCAAAATTTAAAGAATTCAAAGAAAAAGTGGAAGGAGAAGTCAGAGATAAAATTCGATGCCTTCGAACAGATAATGGGGGAGAATACACATAAAGAGAATTCTCCCAATATCTAAGAGAATAGAAGATCCACCATCAGCTTACATGTCCAAACACCCCACAGCAGAACGGTGTAGCTGAAAGGAAGAATCGCCATCTTCTAAAACATGTCAGAGCATGATACACACAAAGAATGTACCAGCAATGTTTTGGGCAGACTGCCTTCCGATCTTGAAGACAGCCACACATGTGATCAATAGGTCACCACAGCCAAAGACGGGATTCATGTCACCATTTGAGAAACTGTGGAAAACTAAACCCACATTTAGCCACTTTAGAGTCTTTGGCTGCGTCTGCTATGTGCTCGTGCCTAGTCACTTACGGAGCAAGTTTGATACGAAGGCGATTAGATGCATAGTTGTAGGATATGACAGCCTTTGCCAAGGATGTCTTTGTTGTGATCTGACTACTAATAAGTGCTACACGTCCTGCAATGTGGTATTCGATGAGGCATTTTCTTAGTGGACACCACAGAAAGTGGAACTATCATATTCAAAGGAGATTGAGGAAAAACTTCAGGAGAGGATTGAGAAACTCTAAGAGGCGCAAGAAACTCCTGAAGAAATAGAAGAGTTGGTTCGCAAGGAAAACTCTCCAAGGACACCACAGAGTCCTTGGCAAACTGATGTGCATCAAACACCAGATGTAGCTAGGCAGACAACACCAGAAGAGGCTAGACTGAGCTAACAAAAAGAGGTTGAGGTGTCACCAAGTCCTCAACCACAGCTCAGGAGATCCACCAGACAGAAGAAGCCAAATCCCAAGTATGCCAATGTAGCAATTGAAGAAGACGTCGGTATAAAAGAGCCAGAGGCATTCAAAGAAGCAGCCCAGCATGATGAGTGGGGAAAAGCAATGGACAAAGAAATCATGGCTCTAAAGCAAAATGAGACATAGGATTTGGTGCTTTAAGCAGATGGAGTTAAACCCATAACATGCAAGTGGGTGTATTAGGTAAAAAGACGACCTGATGGATTGATAGAAAGATAGAAGGCTCGGTTGGCAGCTCGAGGATTCTCACAACAATATGGGCTAGACTATGATGAGACATTTAGCCCAGTGGCCAAGATAACTACAGCACGACGCTCTTCCGATCTCTAGTAAGGCTTGGAAGCTATGGTAGATGGACGTAAAGAGTGCATTTCTACATGGTGAGCTTGATCGAGAAATATACGTAGAGCAGCCTAAAGGATTTGAAGATAAGGAAAATCCAAGCCACGTTTGCAAATTAAAGAAGGCTCTATATGGGTTGAAGCTAGCGCCACGAGCATGGTACGGTAAGATAGCAGAATTCTTGGTCCAATGTGGATACTCAGTGGCACTAGCAGATTCAAGCCTCTTCGTCAAGGTGCAAAATAAGAGACTAGCTATAGTGCTAGTATATGTGGACGATCTTATCATCACTAGAGATGCCATCGACGAAATCCAACAAACTAGAAAATATCTGTCCGTAAGGTTTCAAATGAAAGAGCTTGGAGAGCTAAAACATTTCTTGGGACTTGAGCTCGAAAGAAGAGCAGATTGGCTATTCCTGTGCCACCAGAAATATACCAGAGATCTGCTACGCAAGTTTTGAATGGTTGACTGTAAGCCTATATCAACTCCAATTGAGGTAAACTCTAAGCTCTGTGCCGAAGAAGGCAAGAGATCGGAAAATACAACCATGTACATGCAGCTAGTTGGGAGTCTAATTTACCTGGCGCTGACACAACCACACATTGTGTATGCAGTGGGGATAGCAAGTCGCTTTATGGAAAAGCCAAAGATGCCATACCTTGAAATATTACGACAAATATTCAGGTACGTAAAAAGAACCATCGATTGTGGTCTGTTTTACAAAAAAAAAAAATAAAGATTGCAAGGTTGTTGGCTATTGTGACGCTGACTATACAAGAAGATCAACTATAGGGTACATGTTTAGCCTTGGCACAGTTGCAGTATCATGGTGTAGCAAGAGGCAACCTATAGTATCTTTGTCCACAGCAGAAGCAGAATACAGAACAGCGGCAATGTTAGCTCAAGAGAGTACATGGCTAATACAATTACTATAGGATCTACATTAGCCGATAAGCTATGCGGTGCAACTATATTGCGATAATCAAGCAGCTATTCGCATTGCAGAAAACCCAGTGTGTCATGCGAGGACAAAACATGTCGAAGTACACTATTACTCTGTGAGAGGAAAGGTGCTCAAAGGCGACATCAATTTAAAATCAACGCTTGGGAATGACGCAAAGAGAAAACTTAAATGTCGGCGCTAAAGGAGAGAATTGAAGATCATCACCGACATTGCTAGTGAATTCTAGACTTTTGGAGACAAATTGCACAGCCATTCTTGAACAATCTAGAGCAGCAACTTGCAACTAAAAAAATGAAAGAATGGTAGCTGACATTGGAGAAAAATTTTGGAGAATTTGAGAGGCAACATCACCGCCAATTTTTGGAAGAATCTAGGAGGATTGAGGCATGGATTCCACCGACATTGTTTGCCTATAAATACCCACTAACGCTTTTGCATTTGAGTGGCAAGAAAGAGAGTGAATTGAGGTAGCAATTAAGTAAGAGAATTGAAAGTGTGAGTGGAGTACCTGTGAGGTTAGTGCAAAGGAGAGAAAATAATCAAAAACTTGTGTGCAAAGGGTAAGGTGTGTGAGTGGCATCCACTAGAATAGAAAGAAGCAAGCAATTTTGTTTGTATCTTGTCCAAACTTTGTGTGAATTATTCTTGATAATAAAGTCTTGCTTTCTCTCTAAATCTACAGTGTGGAATCAAAGCCATGAAAATATTGAAAAGAATAATTTCACGGTTTAGTTAAAAGGTTTAAACCATGTGTTTTTAGGTAAAATGACGCTGCTTGAGAAAATGACACGTTAATTCGATTGACTTCAAGCTCTTCCGATCTCGGAATTCTTGCATAGTTCAAGAACTGGCTCATTTACCCGTGAAATGCTTACTATTAATCTAAATTATATAATATTGTTGGTTAAAAATGTTCTTAACCATTGTTACTTGAAAAATGTTCTCAACCATTATTGTTCAGGACTTTGAACGTCCTTACTAAGGGTTTCAACAAAATTAACTTCAAATTTCTAGTAATTTTTACTGTAAGAGTCATTTTTCAGTGAATTCACGTCAAGACAAATATTTCACTAATCTGACTTTTTTGTTTTTTCCGTACTCGCAATAATTCTAGTCTTCTCAATAAGGTAGATATAAGGTTAGGCTAAAAAAGAATCCAAACTTTGAAAAATATCACGCTCTATCCTGGCATGGACAAGGACCCCAAAAATTGTTGATTGGTAACCAATTATAAATAGATGGATTTATAAATGTGTTTAAAATTCAAATTTTATATAAGTGACAAGATTTGATTGTGTCGTGTGGAGGTAATGATTAAAATGATGTAAGAGTTCAAGTCAAATCAAATATATAGGTAAATGTGGTGTTGCCTTATGTTCAAAAATTGAAATTTAAATTAGTTGATAAATTCGAGGCGTTTTTAATTGATAACCCAACATTGTGAAAATTATATGTCTGTCACCACCTATGTGATTGGCATCTTCTAATTATTCTTCTTCTAGTTCTATTCACAGTCAACGCCGCGTGTAGATGGCACAACTACAATTTTCAAATATGAAACAAATGTGTACAATGACATAATTTTTTTTTTCACTTCTAGTTTGGTTGTTATTTTGTTTAAAATTATCACTCGTCTACCTTCTCTTTTCTTCTGATTTGTTATATCCACTTGTAATTTCGAGAAAACAATGAAATGTTTATTCTTTTATGAAGTTAATTAAGTAACAAAATTTGCTAAGGAGATAGATAATAAGGCTCTTAATAAGGAGATAGATCGCTTACGTGGCGAAAATCTAAAAAAAGTGGCCCTACTTTTGTTAGATTTCCGCCACGTAAGTGGTAAGGCTCCTTATTAGGAGATAGATAAACAAAAAAAAAAAAAAGAAAGATTAATACTGTTAATTATATTCTATGGCTGTTACACTGGCGAGGTAAGAATTTCTTCTTAGAGACACACTGGAGCATGTTCCCGGCGAGTCACTGACCCAGAGGCTCGATGCATATCTAAAAGATTTGGCTCGATTGGGAGGGGGGGAGGGGGGGGAAGAAGACAACTCGAAAATTTACGAAAGAGATTGATTGCTTAAAGTTCAAAATTAGTAATTTGCGGCTAAGTCCCAGAAGTTCTGACTTGTGTGCCTTTTTTACTATAGGATGAGGCATACTGGAGTTGGGGAGTTGGATGCAAAAGCGGTAGTTGAAGAAAGGATGGATAATTCAGAGTATGGACTGATCATTTAGGATTGCAAAATTTTGCTGCAAGGAGACAACAACTTTGGTGTTAGATTTGCAATGAGACAAGGGCTCGTTCTTTTCATAGCCGATGTATTCTTAATGTTGCGCCTAGTTTGTTAGTAGAAGCTTTTCAAAAGATGTATCGAATTTTTCAATTGATAAAGAGAATTGAAATTTTCAAGTAATAATGATCTAATGACAGGTGTCTGGCTTATGTGCCGTGCCAGATGCATACCATCTGGCATGTCACATGATAGGGTATAAGGTGACATATCAGATGACACATATCTGATACTCTATGTAAGCATCTTGCGGCATAATTAATGGCGCTGGCATTAGATCATTTTTTGAAATTTTCCCTTCAAAAAAAAAAAAAGAAAAAAAGAAAAAAAAGTTTCAAAGTTGATTATCCACTGACATAATTTTAACAAATATCTTGATCCAATTGACAAAAATTATATACGATATCTCTTTTTTTTTGATTTATTTATTTTTTGTTTAGTATTTGGGTTATTAATATGGTTATTACTGCATGCAATCTGACGTACTTTGAATTTAATTTCATCTCATACATTATTTTAGATTTTTTAAAATTATTCATGTTGAATTAAACTCGAAGATAGGACCAACAATATTAAGAGTTTCAATACAAAAAAAAAAAAAAAACCGGTGCAATGCACGGGCTCAAGTAAGTTATTATTTAATCAACTAAAAAATTTATGTTATTTGATAATTTTAATTTCATATATGCATAAGGTTTGAGAATCTTACAATAGTTAGCACATATATATATATATATATATATTTTTGATATTACAAACAGCCGGGTTGTAAGGGAGGCAAGTCAAACCCACGACTAAAGAATTGAAAAGCTAACTAGAATGTCATTAGATCACATAGGTCTTGATAGTTAACATATATTTTTAAATAATACTATTTTTAAATTTAAAAGAAAAAAGAAAAATGAAGGAAAACATACGTAAATAAAGAGTACATTATTTTTAAGCCAATATAATAGCATGTCCACGATAAACGTCGACAAATGACATACATACCAACCATTTATTGCGGTTACAAACCATGAATACGGTTGACGTACAACCATAGTAATACAACCAACATACCTACCAACCATTAGATATTTTTAATTTGCTGCAGCTAATAAAAATTGACAAAGTTCTGTGGTTTTGACACCATTACCATATGGTCAGAATCTTGTATCTCTTCACTTACCGCGGCCCCAATATTTTCAACTAGCCAACGTTAGAAGTCAGTTGGTATGGCTTTATCATCTGTTGCAATAACATAAGCACGCTTTACAGATCCATAGCCTTCAGCAGAAAACGGACTTTGCTTTTTCAAGTCTTCCAGGAATGCACTAGTCGGTCTTAACAACAAATTTGCTCATGCCTCGTCCTGAGATTGATTAGTTCCATCAGACTAATTAAAAACCTAACTACAGTTGAAGACTTGAGATTGATTAGTTCCATCAGACTAATTAAAAACCTAACTACAATTGAAGACTAAGACTAATTAAAAACCTAACTACAATTGAAATTTCAAATGGTGTGTGTACCTATATGCACCCCACCTCGGATGGACAGTGCATGCTATAACAACCCACACGATGATCAATATAAGACATAGAAAAAGAAAGAGGAGGAGAGAACCTGAGGCAAGCTCTTTTCATACATTCCTGAAACATAGAGAGGACCAAATAACAACCCAGTTAACTGATCTGCTGGATCACCAAAAGGAAAGGTCTTACTATCCTTCATCCATCCCTCTGGGATCCATTCATTATACTGTCAACAGTTGAGAGAGAAATTTTAGATAGGTGATATATATCTGATTTGAGTGATGTTATTTATCTATTTGCATTACTCATTGCTAAATGTAGAAAAAAAACATTTGGTACCTTTTCCTGAGTAAAAGATGGCTTCTCTCCCGTCTTGGACATAAGAACAGCAACAAAAACGGCCAGAGAAATCTTGTCATGGTATTTTTCCATTGCCAAAGACACGTTAATGCCACCAAGACTATGTCCAACTAGAACTACCTTCTCCTCCGGCAGGATCGACTCCATTAGGTCCGTCAATGGCTTGTTATAATCTGCAAAGGTACGAAGCTCTTCCAACTTTTTTAGATTAACGCCACTTGCAGACATATCCAACGCCGTGACGCGGTGCCCTGCTTCCTTCAGCAGAGGTACCAGCTTGAACCAACACCAAGCTCAGACGTGTGCTCTTCCGATCTCTAGAACAAAATGAATCTGTTTCTTTTCTGCCATTTCTTTCGTATGGTATCAATCTTGAGCACAAGTGTGAGTATGTATACAACACACAACAGAGAGACATATAAAGGAGGACGGGGTTGGGGCATGGTCCAGGTCAATAAATGCTGCACCGACCTTAATAATTGGACAACTTATATTTCCACATTATAAATGTTTACAAAAGTTCACCTCGGCTAAGAAGGATGATCTCCCCCGGTGTTTCTTTCCTCCCCTTTGGTCGAGGAAAACAATTCAAGTCCAGTTTTCCTTTCCAAGTCCCCAATCTACACATATGTCCAAGAATCCCCAAAAGTCCCGTTTTTCCTGGGCCGTCACGTCTCTTTTTTGTCCCAGAATAATCCAATGGAAAAGATATTTGTATGTTTTGCTTCAGACATTGCTTTAGGCAATTAAGAAAAAAAAGCAAAAACACCCTTTGAAGAAATATTTCAAATTTTTTCTAAGTATTGCAAATAACTTTGAAGAAATATTACAAGAAGTGGAAAATTTACCATTTGTATATACTTATGCATACTGTATTGTCATATTGACCATATAGGATGACATAATGAAAGAATTGCTTGGTACCAAGAAAGGTATTAACAAGGAATTTTTGCAGGAATTGCTCCAAGAGCAATTGATGACATAGACCAACGATGCCGAAACATGGAAAGGCACAAGGAAAAATAAATACATGATTTTATTATGCGTCATTATGTATTAAGACATCATGGAAAATAGAGAAATTCAGACACAAGAAGAATTTCTTGAAATAAAGAACTACAGAGTCGCAAGGAAACTTTTCGGGAGACGTTCTAGTTTCTGAAAAGATACTTCAAAAAATTCTTGAAAAAGATTTTTCACTAAAACCTGGAGAAGCTTTTAAAAGAGATTCTCTCTCAAAAGTTTTTAAAAGACAAATAAATGTTTGTTATGATATATCTCATAAAGAATTTGCTTTATATGTCCAACAAGCATGTAGCAGAACAAGTATTTGTTTACTTGGCAAAGAAGGCATTAGACAGATAAAACAAAGAATAGATATTTCTGATAAGAAAAATCTATATTGGGTAACAATTAGAGCTGTTAATGTTCAACTTAAAAGCACACTATCAGCCAATTTGAATCAACCGATCAAAATGGCTCTAGTTAACAATCTTATTAAAAATCCTACTGAAGGATGTTTGGGTATGATTCAAGGAAATTTGGCTTTTAGGAAACATCAGTTTATCATACACCCAAAAATTTCTATATCACTTCATGACACAGATTTTGATTGCATGTTATTATTTGTTCATGATTATTGCAGAACGAATCTTGTTAAACCTAATAATGTACCTTTCTCTATTAGTTACCTTGTTAGGTAAGCTATTCATAATAGCAATAACAGTGCTGTAATACAAACAAAAAGAAGGATAACTTATGAACTGGAGTTCATAGATTATCTTGAAGTACAAGAGGCAGAATTTGATATTCTTACTCTACCTGACAGAAGTTTAGATTTAGGGCCAAAACCCTTAATTAAAACTCAAGACAGATTACTCCTAAAAGGAGAATCCAGCACAAGGCCTTTAAAGAGGGTGGATGAAAAGAAAGAAAATGAGTCTCAACTTGTTGTAAGTTTAGGAGAACTCCATAAAAAAATTGACAAATGAGTGAATACCTAAGATAAATCAATATTTGATTTATGGCTGAAAACATCACAAAAATTAGTGATTCTTGTGGCATGGTCCAGGTCAATAAATGTTGCACCGACCTTAATAATTGGCCTGCTTCCTTCAACAGAGGTACCAGCTTGAACCAACACCAAGCTCCCATGCATGCACCATGTACTAGAACAAAATGCATCTCTTTCTTTTCGTCAGCCATTCTTTCTTATGACATCAATCTTGAGCAGATGTTTGAGTATATATACACACACAATAGAGAGATATAGGACGACGGGTTCGGGGCACGGTCTGGAGAGGCAACCTCTGAAGAGTCGCAAACTCAACAACCTCTTCCCCTACGGAGAGACAACTGTCCCGTGCCTGCATGTGATTGGGAGTTGGGGAATCTCATCTCCAACCCCCAATCACATGCAGACACGTGATTGAAAACAAATACACATGGTACATTTAAATAAATTATGGGAGTGACAGTGAACATGACAGAAAGGTGAATGGAAAATGAAAAAAAAAAAAAAAGAGGGAGATAATTAAGTCGGATATATTATTAGTAAAAATATAAAATATTATTACTTCACATTGTTAAGGAAGATGTTCCTTTACTAATTAATGTTTGTGCTTTTTATCTCCTAATTAAGAGTCATGCCAAATGGGGGAAACTTGAACTGTCATATTGTTTGAATGGCTAGTACTTTTTATCTAAATGTAAAATTCGCATCAATCTAATTAACTTATACTTTTTTATTAGATATTAAATATGAGAACATACCCCACATGCTTATATTACGAATTCATTTTTACATAAAATTACCAACTAAAAAATTTTCAATTAAAGTAAATAGCACCTCGTATGTTAGATTCTCCTTATATTTTATTATCTATATGTTAGATCACTACTACTTACTCAAAAATCACCCATTTTTACTCATTTGTGTATACACATTAATTCTTTCGGATAAGCACAAGGACGAGGTCGCTCTTCAGTCATTAATTTCACCACGTGCTATGCTGCGTCTTTTCCGAGCAAAATTTTATAGTATTTGAGTATATTATAATATCATTCTTGCATACAATAAAAAAGTTTAAAATCATTTCTTATTTAAGATAGTAATAAGTTTTGAAATTGAAATTACAATTGAAATTGTAATTGAAATCAGTGTAGTAAGTATAAATTCCATTTGAATTTTGTTAATTTCAAATTTTATTTTTACTTTCCTTTTTCTTTAATTTGTAAACCAATTTTTACTTATTATTCAACATTATTTCCTTAATTCCAATTAATGTATTTTTTAATTAATTTCAATTTCAAGATTGATCTTTAGTGCTTATTGTGGTTAATTTCAATTTAATTTCAATCACAGTATTAAACACAAAGTTAGCATATGTGGTCTCTTTAAATTAATATTTTTCTTTAAAATCTTTTTGGAAAGAGTAGTGATATTTATATGTCTATGCTTGAGATGAATACTCAGTTTTGTTGGTATTTTCACATTGAAATTAACTACGATAAATATCAAGATAATGATAATCTTGAAATGACTTGAAAAATCACAATAAACACTATAGAATAATCTTGATATTAAAATTAAATACTAAAGAATTAAATAATTATTGTGGACGTTGCCAAAGGAGAACGTGTTTCTAGAGAAATTATTTGTGTACAACTAAAACAGTTAAATAATTATTTGCATCATACCTAATAATTTATATTTCAAATAACGCATATTAGTCTAATCATCGCACTAACATAATTATGTTTGCTTCAGAGGAAGTTTCACATTTTTTTTCTTGATCTCATAAGTTTATAAGCATGTAGCTGAAAGTATTAGTCTGAAAGGATGAAATATGATAGCTTTGTATTTAATATTGTGATTAATGGAATGAAACAAATATGGCATTAAGCGTACACGACCATCCTATGTTTTCAGGTTTAGATGGCCTGTAACAGGAACTTAGCCCTCTTTGCTTGTAAAAAAGAAGAATATGTGACAGCCTGCCCAAAAAAATGTACGCTGTGGCGGAATTATTTAATTTTTTTAATAGAAGGAAAATAAGGCTCATGAGCCACGTCGCTTGAAAAAAAAAAGTCCAAATTAAAGCTTGCCCGCTCTGTAGCGACCCGGAAATTTTTACAAAAATTAATTTTATTAAATAATTTCGCATCGCTATAACTTCACCATATTTAAAGTTTGCTTAAGTTCGCGCTCGTCTAGTCATGCATATATAAGAATTTAATAAAACCTTATATTAAACAATTCCATTATTTTTAAATTCCAATTACTGTAACAAAGTGCAAAAACGTTTTATCCTTTGTATATATAATACAATTAAAGTTTTTCTAAGAAAGTCCAATTCCTATTATAATCTCGGCATTAAACGTTCTCTTCAATTTCAATTAAACAAGAATTTGACTCCTCACATACAAACAAATTCAATTTCCATCCAATGTCAAACAACTAAACTAAATTAGAATATTAACTCAAAATACCACACTTTCACCCAATCTCTACCATCCAAGAAACCAAATGCACTAGGAGATTTTCACCCACATCCTACAAATTCAGCCTCAACTCATACATTCTCACATACAGATTGTCAGCAAAAATACATTCTACAACCTCATTCAAGGTATACACACACATATACTAAATACACTGACACGAAGTAAACCATCACCACCACTGCACCACCCCCTGTCATCGCCGCTTCACCGTTGGCAGACTTGCAGCAGCCGCGCCGAAGCCTCCTGGCACCACTAACCCACCACCATTCACTCTCGGCATCATCCCCAGCCACTGCCGCCATGCCATTGTCGGTCAACACCCAAGAACTTCCAGATTCACACACCCCCACGACCCTCATTCTCCTCTCGGCCAGGTTCCAGCCGCCGGTTAACTCATGACCGCTGGAACCGCGACCCAATCCACTTCCATTCCCGCGAACCCCTCTGCCCAAGCCACAACCCCCGCGACCCCTCCTCTCTGTCCCCTGAGTCACGGCCAAAAAAAATTTCATAGTCGAAAAGGTCGCCAAGCCACCTACTCTGCCAGCTCGAGCCCTCAACTGAACCATCCCAGCCACCTGCACCGGAAACCCCCTATCGCCGGCGCCAATCGTGCCGAGAAGCAGCCTCGCGCCTTGGCTATCGGCCCAAGACCTCACGCCCAAATCCCGAGTCCAAGCCTTTGGCCAGTCGCAAAACCCGACCGAACCCAGCCATCGCTACTCCCTCTCGTTCCCCTGAACCATAACCTCCTATACCTGGTGAGCCTCACACCCGCGGCTCCCGTCACACACACACCCGCGATCAAATAGCGAGCCACAACTCCTTGGCCAACACGAACCCCAACCGCGTCCCTCACCCTCTCGCCGGAGATCCACCCGCCTGCGCTAGAGCACACACACACACACACCCGATGCCAACCTCTGTTCTTGAATTCCAAAAATGGGTTCTGCCGTTTGGGAACTTGGGAATTTTATAAAAAAATTATTTAGCACCTGGGTCCCCAACGTCTGATTATGTTTAAACCAGTCCCCAAAGTTCTGGATTTATATGTTTCGGTTCCATGGTTTTCAATTTAGCCGAATAGGTTTCCTAACTTTCAGATTTATGTATTTCAGTCCCAAGATAATTACGGTGCCCAATTTTAGTCCCTAGATTTTGAGTATATTTTAAATTGGTCCCAAGAGTTTTGGTCTTATCAGTCTCAGCCCCCAATCTTTTTAAAAGCATTATGTCAGTCCCAAACTTTTCAGTCTCAGCCCTAAACTATTTCAGTATTCTAATTTAGTTCCTAAAGTTTATTTCCCTTTTTATAAAGTATTAGTTCGTTCATACTAAAATAGTTTATTTTATTTTCGCTAGACGAGGCGCGAAGAGCATTAGACGAGTAGATTTCTCTCAAAGTAGCTCAACTCACAAGCTTAAGGTAGACTCTAAATTTATAAAATGTTTTCTTAAAGTATTGCGCGTTATTAATTGATTTGTGTGATAAATGTTATGTGAAAATATGTGATTACAAGAAAGTTTGCATATTATTATATGCTTAAGAAAGAATGAATATATGCTTAAGATCTCTTTATGATGCGCGTATCTGCTTTAATGCATAAGAACGAGAATATCTATTCTCAAAGACAAGACAAGATCCTTCCAAGGAAGAAAGAAAGAATTATTTGCATGTTTACATGCATGTTTATTATATGAATTGATTAATATGCGCTAGAGTCTACTGAGTATATTTTTATACTCATTCTTTCAAACTAACACTTTCAGGTTTGGAGCCGGTGGCGAGACGACGGACGAAGGCTGCTAGAAGCGTAACTTGAAATTTATATTAAACATTTCTAGGATTTCGGATTATTCCTTTATTTGATTGTTAAAACTCCACTTATTTTTGGATAAGATTCTCTGTTATTCGTTAATAAGATTTTCCGCATTTAATTATTTTGTTATAAGTTCCGCATCTTAAGTTAATTTTAAAGA